>JAQZBX010021169.1:0-32496 GCA_029593785.1 Cabassous unicinctus
CAAATTAATTTTTAGAATGCAATGAAGTGGTAAGATTCAAGATAAATATATATCTAGACCAATGCCTAGTACATTGTAGGCACTTAATAAATATTGCATAAATAAAACATGTCCAGAAAACTCTACCTCTATATATATTTCCAATATCAGTTAGATTTATAAGAGGGAAAGGATCCACTTACAACAGCAACCAAAATCCTAGAAATAACACTGACAATAAAATTTAGGTACCTATATGAAGAAAACAAACATACAATATAAAGGAAGTCCTGAGTGAATAAAGACAAATTCCTGAAGGAAAAGGCTGAATATTTACAGACATCAATTTCTTCCAAGTGACTACATAGATTTAATATAATTTTAACAAAATTCCCTTCAGGGTTTCTTGTAGAACTGATGAAATAATTCTAAAGTCAATTTGAAGGAAAACCCATAAAGACGCTCTCTGATAAATGTTTTGTGCTTTCGTTTGGGTGGTGAAATTCCACTGTCTGAAGGTTCAAAGTTCCTGGCACCCTCAACTCAGGAGAGGCATAAAGTAAAGCTGCCAAAATCTCCTGGGAGGAGAAAGGGGTGCCACCCTGCTGCCGTTCTCCGTTTTTCCTGCTCTCCCTGTTTTGTTTTGTTTTGCCTTCATCAATCAGAAGGGGATTTGGGTGGGCCGGTTCATGTGCAACTGGGAGTCTCCGAGATGGCAAAACGGCTGTTTGTCCATCCCTCATTACCGTTGGTCCATCTGGCACTGTGCATGTCTGGATGCTGGCTCTCCAGCGTGACACACTAATCTAATCCTCATAATACCCTCAGCAGCCTCCTGATAGAGGGAATCCCGGACAAGGCCAGGTGGCAGCTGGGCTTACATGTCTGTCTGGACCTGCCCTAGAGTCCTGGAAACCCAAGACTCCACAGCTGATGCCTGAGAAGGCAAGGGCTGGAGCCCAGGTCTTCTCCTGGATCTAGTGGCGCTAGGTCGGGTCTGCTGCCTTGCCATTCAACCAACAACTGGCCTGGAACAGACACCGGCCAGGCTGGGTCAGCCTGCCACCCTTTTGCCATCCACACCGTAAGGAGATGGCAAGCCCAAACGGATCCAGACTGGGCAAGGCTCACAGCAGAGCAGGCGGCAGGAGCGTCCTGTTTCCGTTGGTCTCACGGGACGACACAGAGAGGGGCTCAGGTGGATGTTGTGCACACAGTGGCTCGCGGTCAGGGCTGAGGAAGCCTGGGCCTCAAAGACCCTGCATCTTATAGGGAGCTGCTAGCAAACCTAACAGGTCTTGCAGTCAATGAGACATGATATTCATTATCTTGATCAGGAAACAAACTTCTGGGGAGGCGGGAAGACTGTACTTTCCTGAAAATCCTCCTCGGAGGGAGGTGTTCGGTATCTTGGAATATCTCCTTCTGTGACATTCTTAAAGAGGTCGCAGCGGCACAGTAGCTCAGTGGTTGAGCGCCTGCTTTGCATGTACAAGGTGCCGGGTTCAATCCCTGGTACCTCCTAACATAAAATTATTTAAAAAAAAAAAAAAAGTGGCTGCAAAGACCTCTTTCAGAAGATGCAAATCATGTGAAAACACAGGAGGGTCGAAAGAAGTGTCTCCCAGCACAGCCTCCTCTTGCGGAGACACCTCCAAACTTCCGGGAAATGCCCACTCCTTTCAATCCAGTAGGGCTGGAAACGGGAAAAATGGCAAAGGGCTGGGGACAAGGTACTGGAGCGCATCCACGTGTTCCCTGAAAACCTACCCCAGCCCTAATTTCCTTTATTTAAAGCCAGTGGGAGTGAAGATGTGGATTGTCCAATTCTGGCAGGAAGGGGTCAGTTTGGTACATTGCGTCATTTTCAATAAGGGCCATTCAGCCAGACTGCCAAGTGACGCGACGGCTTTGTGAGAATTAGAAACAGCTGCCCCTTCTTCAGAACACTTTGCTGCCTGCATTAGTTTCCTGTGGTTGCTGTAACAAATTGCCACAAACCTGAAAGAAATGATTTGGACTTCTGGCCTCACCGTTCAAGCCAGAAATCCAAAATCAGTTTCACAGAGCTGAGATAAACGTATCTTCATCGAGCTGAGATGAAGGTATTGGCAGGCCGCGCTCCCCCAGGGACTGGACTCGGGCGAGAGAACCCATTCCTTGCCTCTTCATCTTCAGGTTGCTGCCGGCTGCCCTTGGCATTCCTCGGCTTGTGGCCCTTGTCTTCACGGCGCCGTCTCTTCTGTGTATTCATCTACACTTCCTCTGCCTTGCTCTTAGAAGGACACATGTGATTGCATTTGGGGCCCACACAGATACTCCATGATAAGCTCCTCCTCTTGTGGCCCTTCACTGAATCACCACTTTTGTCAGAAGAGCTAATACTTACAAGTTTCGGGGCTCAGGGAGTGAATATACCTTTGGGGAGCCATTTTTTCAGCCTACCAGTGTGTCTCTCAGAAGTCTTATAAATAAACATATAAATGGAATACAATGACAAACATGACTAGCACCCCCTGCTGCTGTGCACGATGGCTCATTACTTTTATATCAGAAATATTTTTTCCTAATGGCTGCATTGCCTTTCTTTTACAGGGAGTATTTTGCAACATGTATCCTACTCATTGTGCAGAGGCATCGATATTAACATGGTGGAAGAAATGCAAGAAAATTCAGGACTTCCCATTGCATCACTGCAGAATGTAGAAGTGGATCAGCAACACAAGAAACACAAATAATTTTTGGACATAGTTTAAAACCACCACAGTGCAGAATGCAGTCGTCTTTTCCATATGCACGAGTTTGGCATGGCACCAAATAAACACCCCCAAGCAGAAAACATAAACCCAAAACCTGGTACATAGACCCACAGAGAGAAAATACAGAGGACAACAATGACATTAGAAACTTCCACTTATGTGATACATTGTAAATTTGTAAATGCATTGCTTAATCCTTTCAGCAGTGTAAGTTAAAAATGCCTGAATTTAGATCAGAAATGTTTCTAGTGACAGACTACTACTGTAAAATGAGAAGACCATGTGAATCTATATGTTACAGATAATCTTTTAAAAACTCAGGGGTAGGGAGTTTGTGAAACTGGCCCCAACATCAAAATAACCATCTAGGATTTAGTGACAAAAATCTTAATAGCTTGGTTGCCTGTCCCTTCCTTTTGACTATTAGGATCCCACACTAAAGACAAGCAGATACAAGTGTTATTGCCACTGTCAATACTGTAACAGTGTTGGTTTTGTAGCTAAGAGCATATGATCACAAAATGAAGTTCCCTGTGGCATTTCAAAGATCTTCTCACTCTGTGTGTCTACTTTTAGGTCTTGTACTGCAAGAAATGGTTCAGTAGTTCTTAGAGAAATAAGTATTCTAACTCTCTGAGTATGGAAATAGCTAAACTCACAACCAGCTTGATACCTAAATGGCGCACAGTGTAAAAAAATGACATCATTTTGTGACTAAAATCATAAGCCAATATATCTCAGAAACATGTTCTTAAAATATTTCCCTGAAAAGATGGCTCCAGGTCAGCACCATTCCGCACAACACTTTCCAGGCATGTGAAAACCATTCATGAGTGTGAATTTATGGGACACTGAGCAAAACATCAGGAAATAATCCTGCAAGTAATTATCACACATAAAAGACCTCCTGTTGCAAAAATGTCAGTTATGCTGAGAAGAATTACTCATACTTTCCTGCACATGCCTTTTTAGGACTGTCATTCACGTTTATATATTGCAGGACCAGCATATTAAAATGCAAAAAAAAAAAAAAAAAAAAAAAAAAAAGACAAAGAAAAAAAACATTGAAGGGAAAAATAAAGTTTCTCTATTTTCATCACCTACCATTATTTGGTCCACACATAGACTCACGTGCCTAGCAGGTAGAGCTGGAGCTGCCAGCACCCTCCCTTCTCTCCTTGAGGCCTTTCTACACTGCTGCTTAGGCTTCCTTCCAGCATGATGGCTGGCTTCCAAGAAGGAGTAATCCAAGAAGGGAAGGTAGAAGATGCAGATTTTGGATGTTACAATGTTGTTTCTGATGCATTCTATTAGTTAAGACATGTAACAGGGCCGGCAAGGGGTGGGCAGTAAACTCCACTTCTTGATGTGAGAGTGGTGGAGTACCTTTCAAGCAAGTGTGTAGTATAGGTGTTAGAAGTTAATTCCCCATAGACTCCTTGTGTTTCTGCATGACCCAGTTCTTCTGAGCAAAGGCACTTACAAAATGTAGGAGAAGGCATTCCAGGAAAGTAAAGCTCAGAAGCACCCCTCTCCCCCAGAGACACCCCAGGGTAGTAAAGACATCCCTGGAGGACATGTGCTTACCAACCCCACATTGTAAAGACACCCCATCACCACCACCATTCTCTCTCTCTGGAAGGGAGGGTGGGCAGGTCACCTGCAGCCCTATATAAGATCAGAGTTTCTTAGTGTATTAGTTTCCCAGGCTGCTATGACAAATACCACACAATGGCTTAACAACGGGAGTTTATTGGTTCACAGTTCAGAGGCAAAAAGTCCTAAATCAAGGTGTCAGCATGATTAAGCTTTCTCCCTGCATTCTAGTGCTGACTTGCCACAATCCTTTGGGTTATTTGGCTGGCAGCTCTGCCTCCTGTCACATGGTGATCGAACTCCTTGGGTCTGCTCTTAGGTTTTCTCTGACTTCTGGCTTCTGCCTTTCTCTGACTTCTATTTATAAGCCTCCAGTAATATAGAGTAAGACCTGCCCTGATCACCTTAACTAAAAATAACATCTGCGAAAAGTCCTGTTTACAATGGGTCACACTAGCAGGGACGCGGATTAAGATTAAGAACAAGTCTTATGTCGGGGTACACAATTCGTTCTACCACACTTAGTTTCAGGATTTCTCTCCTTGAATGTACCCCGTGGCATGTGCAAATATTATCTGGTCCTCACATCACCCTGTGGAGATTGGGGTTCAGTGAACCAATGCAAGATATTTCTCTGGCTGTTGCTTTTGCTGTGAAAATAAATGCTCTTAATGTCTAATCCACGGGTTTCATGTTTCCTGTAAGTAGTAAAACCTCACACCGTTCACAGTTTGACTTAATAATAGGAGATATTGTTGTGGCCAGATTTGGAAATGCAATCTACCATACTCAATAGGAAAAAAGGCCATCAGCACTGGCAGCAGGGAACCCAGAGATCAGGATATGAGGAGTCATTTTGAGAGATCCCAAGTGGAAACTTATAGGTCCAAGGAATAGATAAACTTTAGAAAGAGAAGCTACTAGGAAATATTTTTAGAACGTAACATTTTCATAAAGGAAGAAATGGGTTATTCCTTGGGATCTCTGATATGAAGTAGAGGACGTTATATTTTGATGAAATGCTATAGGTTAGTATCTCTGGCACATCCTAAGGGTTACTTGCACATCAGAGTTTCTAACAAAGTATAGCAAAGTTACATAAGTACAGTGGGCCAATTTTGTTTAAATAGTAAAGGCCAAAATTTCAAGAAGAGTTGGTGGTTTGGGTTTATTGTGGAAGAGCTTCCGTCATCAGCTTACTCCTTTATTAATTCTGTGACCATGCCTTCAAGATCTGCTGATATAAAATATCAAATCTAGGTTTTCTTCACCTAGTTTTCTCCTTATACCTTTGTAATGACGCTAGAGACAATTATTATTGGAATTGTTGTATATGCTTGATTTCTTCATTAGATGATTAATCTCTGGAATTCAAGGATAATGTATTACTTATTTCTGTGGTTCTGTTTTGAACAGAATAGCTATTTAATAAGACTGACTTCACTCCTTAAATGACCATATCATTTAAAAGCTACAACTGCTGCTTTGTATGAACAGTTTGTGCCAAATGCACACATTTTATTTTTCAATTAAGTAATAACAAAAACAAATTTTTCCATAATGTACTGTTCTGCAAAGTGGTCTGCCAAGTTTTAAAGCCTTGTCATCTATTGATCCTTTGGATCAGTGGAGATAGTGAGTTATCTAAATGGACTAACACAGGTCTATGCCATTTGAAAAAGGAGCAAAACTCTAAATTAATCTGGGACTAGAAGCCTGCCTTCCTCCAGCTCCCTGAACTGCAACAGCTCCAGATACTTTTCCCAGTGGTTTTACCATATCTGTGTGTCTTCTCTCCAGCTGCGTCAACAGTGCCATCTGGATGCAGACGGACAAACCCTCTAGTAAGTTTGTTGTAGAATTGAAGAGTATTGCCTTTCATAAACTTCCAGCTTTCTGCAGCCCACTAAAAGAAAAAACAAAACAAACAAACAAAATCACCAGTATGAAGAGGCACAAATGGAAAAAAAAAAAAAAATGACAAGGAATCATCCCTTCTTGAATATAAATAAAGTGCTGCTTTGTTTTAACATTTCAAATAGTTATTTGAACAATGTCTGTACTAATTAATTTAAGGCCAAAAGCAAAGTCTTACTGTTTCTTTTCTCTTAAGTTCTAGCTTCTGCCCTGAGGAGATAACGGAAAGAGAGGACCATTAATTTCAGCAGTGTCATGCCTTCTTCAATCATCACAGTGAAACAGAATCGTCCAAGACCTGTGTCCATGACACTCACGCCCTGAGAAGATGCTGTTATCATTGGCATAGAGGTCTCTGACAATTTTGCCATCATCTTCTCCTTGATCCAGCCACCTGGAAAGAAAGGTATATCAATCATATTCAGGCTTTATATTTACATTAATCATTAGCAGTTATATACTCAAGTCAAATAATGAATGGCAAGAACTGGAGAAAGCAATGGTTATCTAGTTGGTAGAGCAGTGGAGAATGCAAAAGGAAATGCCTACAATGACTATGAGAAATTAAGGGAAGAGCAGCCGCTATCCAATAAGGTTGAAATATGTTTTCCCAAATCTAAAGAGGAGTTGCTCAATTAGTTAGCCTGTGGTATAAAAGAGGTAAGAGTCACAAGTTTTACATCCATTAGATTGATTATTTTATTCTATTCTTTGGTCACAGTACAAACTCCAGTCAATCATTTCATAAATAACTATTTCTGGTTGGGTGGGGAAAGAGGCATAAGAGTATTGAAAGAAAGTGTAAATCAGCTAACACTGAGAAAATAACTAAAAAATTAAGGCAAACTGACAGAGAGTCAGCAATTCCTTCAGCATTTATTTTGTATATTTATTGTTTTTGAACCTAATTTGGGACTTGGTCCAAAGGGAAAGAATTTTCTTATCAGAGATTTTCATTCTCCTTACTGACAGATAAAGAAAGATACATTTTTTAAAACTATCTTAATTTACCAAGAAATATTTGAATTTACATCACCAGGAATAAGGAAAAAGATAACAGATATCTTTCTCAATATAAGAAGCAGCCCCTAAGATTAATATTCACAAAAGTTACATAACAAAGCATTAACAACCAGGAATAACTGAAGAAGCTCTCCAGTTCTCAAAAAAACTACATGATCTTGGCACTAATATGAAAGGAATTGGTTCAATGTAAAAGCACACCTACAAACCTGCGGCACAGGAAGGCATATTCACGGTTTGTAGTGGGATCCTTGACCACAACATCATCAAGAAACCAGCCATTTCCTAAATGCAAATTAAAGAAAGAAAAATGTGGTATGAATATAAATGGTCCACATATTAATTTAAGATTTAAAAACTATGTTCTAGTTTCCAAAGTTATGTAAAGTCATTGGGTAACTTTAATACTTTAAGTAAAGCAAGACATAGTAGGAGTAAATTGTAAGAAGCATTTTTAAAAATATTTCATATACTTATTTTTTTTAAAAACCACAGCATCATTTCAAGGATTCCTGTTTTGTGCTATCTATTTCAACAAGATTTTCGAACGAGTTGAAAACAGAACAATTCTGCATTTGGTCCTGATTGCATAAAAGTCCTGGACCTAACATCTTCCAAAGAATATATATTTGATGAGTTAGCAATACTTTTTATTTCCAAAACATACACATAGAAGGTTATGAAAGTTCAAATTTGGAGCAAATCTTCAAAAACAAAATATATACGTCTTGATAGGCTAAAAATGGCAAGTCATTCCGAAGCCCTGTGCAAGCATTCAGACTGAGATGGCGTACATAAAGGTAGTGATCTCTTTTCAAATGCTTAATTTTATATCAACTTGAAAATTGAGGCTGATGAAAATACAATTTTATTTTATTTGTCGACTAAATGGAATATTTTAACTTGTCACAGCAGGTTTAGCTACACAAAAAGCCAGCTCAAAATATATCCTCCCCCAATGAAAATCCTTGAGTAGATACATATCTACTTTAGGTTAAAAGTGCTTGAAAACAGTGCGTGCAAGGGCCTTCATGCCAGTCATTGCTTACTCTTTAACTTCATCCTTCATCACATACTCCGATTGGCTGGTGATACAAAACTCTTCACAGTTCCTACAGCAGTGGTTCTCAAATTTTAGCATGCATTGGAATCACCAAGAAGGATTATAAAAACACAATTTGCTGGGTCAGAACCCCAGAATTTCTGACTTGGTAATGGGTTGAATTGATATACGCAAACCAATGTTTACAGCAGCATTATTCACTATTGCCAAAAGTTGGGATCAGCCCAAATGCCCTTCAACAGATGAATGGATAAACAAATTATGTTATATACATACAATGGAATATTACTCAGCTGTAAGAAGGAATACATATTCACACATGGGATAACATGGATAAATTTTGAGGACGTTATGTTGAGTGAAGCAAGCCAGGCACTGAAGGACAAATATTACTTGACCTCACTAATATGAATTAAGCAAATTGAGCAAACTCACAGAGCTAGAGTCTGGAAGATAGGTTTTCAGGAAATAGAAAGGGAGAAGAAGGCTGTGAGCCAATGCCCATATGGGCAAAGAATATGATAAGGTGGAAGTGTGTAGTTATGCAGTGGAGGGACATGACAGTGGTACAGTGATACTATTGGGTTAGGCAGTGCAGGTATGTCAGGAGGGTAGGTTGTGGAGGGGGCTTTGGATTGTCCATGGAACTGGGGGGATGGGTTGGGGAGGGAGCAGGTGAACACTGGGGATTGGCCAGTATGTGGTTCAAACTACAGTGCTGGGAATGCTTTGTTGGTAATAGGGCAAGGTACGGTTACTGGTTTAGGATGTTAGTTTTGGGGGGCATTGGACACAGGGCACATCAGGGGCAGTCTTCTAGGGAGGGTATGAGAGTTCATCTTGACATAGTGTGTTATATCAGTGGGTGGAGACCCACATAATGAGGAGTGGGAAGGTGTTGGACTCCCATCCTGGAGAGGCCCACTATGTTCTCAAATAGAGATGTGGTAGTCTCTTGAAAGAATGGGCAGTGCCCAATACGGGAGGACAGACCAGTGGGTCAAGCCCTCAGTGTTGTTGCAAGTAACCATGAATCTGGTCCTGCAAAGAGTGAAATCTGGTGGTTGCCATGTGTCCCGAGGGGAGGTAGGGGGAGGAATAGAATAGATGGAACAGGTGGCCTTTTGAAGTCAATGGAAGTATTCTACATGATGTTGCAATGATGGATACAGTCCATGTTAAGTTTCATCAAAATTTATAATAGTGTACAGTCCAAAATGTAAACCATAATGTAAACCACTGACCAAGGTTGGTAGCTTTGTTTCAATATTTGTACATCAGTTGTAACAAATGTACCATTCACATATACAATGTTATTAATAGGGGAAGGGGGAAAAGGAGGAGGATGTTGGATATATGGGAGTACCCTATATTCTGTATATATGTGACTTTCCTGTTACCTAAAACTTCTTTGAAGACAAAATGAAAAAAGTAAGACATTGGGGGAATTAACGGAAGAAAATTTCACTGTACATACAGGACAATAGATCTTACGGTGATGAAAGGCAAAATGTCAAAAAAATTTTTAATTTTTTTCATTATTTTTAATTATCCCAAATATTTTTATTTTTCTTTACTTTTTATTTTTTTTTGTATTTTATTTCCTATTTTTAAAACGATCGTTATTTCATTTTCTTATTAATCATATTTAACTATTTTATTGGCTTCATTTTTGAAGAAGTTTTGTATTACAGAAGGGTTACAACTGTGGCAGGGGAGGACCATTTGTGTACCGTGTCAGTGACGGGGGATACATAGAAGGAGGATAACCTGGGCACACATATAAGGCATATAAATGTGTTTGAATGTTCATGGGGCATTGTCATGGTGGGTGGAGATTCACACAATAACCGAAATAATATTGAATTCCCATCCTGGGGAGCTCTGCCACATTCTCTGATGGAACAGCAAGAATCCCCCAAATACAGAGGCAATGGTTAGTGAAGGAGGATGGTCCATTGACAGGCCCTTCATATTGATGACTGTGCTTATGAACCTTTACTCTTGAAATTGAAACTTAGCGTAGTATAATAGGGTGCCTAAGGGTTACCTCCTGAAAGACTACTTGTTGCTCAAATGTGGCCTCTCTCTAAGCCAAACTCAGCATATAACAATATGCAACAACTTCCCCCATCCCACCCCCAGTGTGGGGCATGACTCCCAAGCATGAGCCTCCCTGGCACCAAGGGATTACTACCAAGCACTAACTAGCAATGTAACTGGAAAAAGACCTTGACCAAAAGGAGGAAAAGGTAAAGACAAATGAGTTTACATGGCTAAGAGACTTCAAAGTGTTTCAGGAGGTCATTCCAGAGGTTACGTTTATGCATGTCTCATCAGGATCTCATTGACTGCCAAATTAGACAGTACCCCAAATAGCGGGGATCCTGAGGGCTCTGGAGACACCCAGGCACTATGGTCAAGGCAGATAGCTCATGAGTTTGATGCCTTGCCAGTTGGCCCTACTTTGGGGTTTGTATTATCCAGTGTGACAGAATTGGCCTCAGTTGTAGTTTCCCTACACATGGCTCTTTGGTCCCTTCTATTTGAAACTATAGTTGGTGCTGGAGTTGGTAGGTATACGTGTACATTCAAGAGACTTGAATGTTTGGACTGTCCATGTGCTAGCTGGGCCCTGAGCCTCAACGGAGTTGCAACACCTACTCTCCAGTTTATTAGACTCACCCAGGACAACTAACAAGGAGGTAACGATGGACAACCAACATACCAAGGAACCGGGAGAGTCTACAACTGCAAGCGAGTCCCATCCACAGGCCATATGGGGCTGAAGTCCCCTCTCAATTAGAGGTGGAGTGGGCATCACCATCCCAGAATCCTCAGGATTAGGGAATGAACTATGACTAGAGTCAACTTACTGGTATTCTACTATAGACTTCTTGTGATTCTAGCAATGGAAGAACTTATATCCTTGATATGGAGGCAGTGGCCACTGGAGGTTCTGAGGTCAGGTAGAGGGAAAAACAGGTGTAATATGGGGGCATTTTCGGGACTTGGGAATTGTCCTGAATGACATTGCAATGACAGATACAGGCCACTATATAGCTTGCCATAACCTACAGAATTGTGTGGGAGAGAGTGTAAACTACAAGGTAAATTATAATTTAGTAGTGTAAACTAGTGGCAATGCTCCAAAATGTGTTCATCAATTGCAATGAATGTACCACACTAATGAAGGATGTTGTTAATGGGGGTAAATGTGGGTGATGTGGGGAGCAGGGCATATGGGAATCTGCTATATTTTTTATTTAACATTTATGTAATCTACATATCTTTTTTTAAAAAATAAAAAATTAAAACTGCAGAAACAAAAATAAAATAAAATAAAGATAACCACCTCCCCACCTCGCCACTCCCCACCACCACCTGCACCTTGGGCTTGCTTTGGTCCAGGAAGCTTTGGAAGTGGACATGTTTGACTTCCTTTACTTCCTGCCTTGCACTCCTCTCCTCCTCCATCTCAGCTCTCAGATTGCAATTTCTGAGAGAGAGAGGAAGGGAAAGAGGATAGGGAAAGAAGACAGGTAAGAAGCAAGAGAAGTCATATTAACATTTATAAATTGTTTATAAATACTGAGTAGCAGATGTTTAAATCTGACTCTCCATGAGGGTTTGGTGGGTTCATTGGAGACCCTCTATCTCTGAAGATTGTTCACCTTAGTGTCTAAAGCTCTATTCTTTTTCCTGCAGACACCTCACCACTAGCATGGCTTCCCTTCCTCTTCTGCCACGGGGCACCACGGGAGCCTATAGATTGTTATTCCAGTTCTTTAAGTGGTTTCTTCACATGGGAAATACCCCTTACACTCATCTCCTATTACTGAGGATTGGGATATAGATATCAGAGCATGCTAACTTACTGCAATGAAAATGTACACATTTTATACCTGGCAGGGGATATTGAACTAAGAGTTCCCTAACTTGTTGTCTGCCACCTCCTTCATAAATTCTAAATATGTGGCCTCACACTTCCTAATGGCTTAATCTCAAGGTCTTGGCAGAAAACGAGAAAGAAAAAAAATACCATTGTAGCATTCTGTTAGATTGTAATTACAGTTCAGATTTTCAATTTGACCCAAGGATCATCGATCAGACTGAAATATCTAATGTATTGAATTTTTTTTTAGTTTAACTTTTTATTATTAAATTTTGGTTTCATTATATTGTGATCAGAGAATGAGACACATTTTGGGAAATATATTGAGATTTTCTGTTTTGCCTAATACACAAATCAAGTTATGAAAATGTTTTATGAAATTTTGAAATGAAGATATTTCCTGTCTGGGAACAAACATTTGAAAGGGCATAATTGAAGGACCTGGATGATGTGTCCAAATCTAAAAGACACAATAAAACCCTATCCTAAGAATGTCTTCTTTTTATTTTATTTTTTACTATCTAAAAATATTTTGCCTTATATATTTAATTGCAACATCATCAGTTGCCTAAAGGCTCATAAATGTTATAATCTTATTGTAAATCATAAACTTTATCAAAAGAAAATCATCCTCCTTGTGTCTTTTAATGCTTTTTGCCTTAAAATTTTCTTTATTTTACCAAAAAACAAAAAGCTGTTTGATTTTTATTTATATATCCTTGATGTATTATTAACTAACCTTTCATTTTTATTATTGCTCATCCACTTATTTTAAGTGTGTCTCTTGCATAGAGTATATAATTGGACATGGGTACTTTCTCTGGGAATCTTAGCCTTTGTTTTAAAAACTGGCAAAATTTGGAAAAAAGGTGACTACATGTCCTTTCAATGTCATGTGAGGATATTGTCTAACAAGCCGACCTAAGGGCCGTCTGATTCTCCATGGGACTGTAACATTATTTGCCTTATTATTTGCTGTGGATTGGGACCCAAGCTCTGTAAAATTAGATATCAAACAACAGAGAAATAATAAGATGCAGTGATTTTTGTCTGGTAAAGATATAAATGAATTTTGTCTAGGAGAGAAGACAATCTCAAGATATGTTTTATTGTCTGTAGGACAGAAACCATATTTTAAGTCTAACATCAATCTTAATCACCACTTTTTGTTTCCACTGACTCTATATCTGTAGCCATAGCTCCATCTATCAGTTTCTTGTATCCTCCTTTGAACCTGCTTTGTTATCCTGCTAATTTTCTCATAAATTATTTAAAACATAAGCTCACTATATATTTGCATGAAAATTATGTTCTTAACATTTTGAAAATTACACTTTGAGGCTTTTTCGTAGGAAAGTTTAATCCATTTGTGTTAATCATCTTGTTTTATGCTTTTGGGTTTTTATGCTTTTTTGGTATGTGCCCATTAATATGTGAGTTATGTTTATCTGATGGTTGTTTTAAGCAGTAGCAGAGAAAAGCTGTATTGGAAAGATGTGGAATGTCTCATACAGCTGATGGGAAAGCCAGGAAACAACCACGACCAAGACGGCAGCTGAACACACAGCTGAGGTCTTGCTGCCAGGACAGCCTCCTGGCGCACTGCTTTGGTTTCATCACTAGGATAGCTTTGTGGAATATTATCACGAGTGGACTCCATGGCTGCCTCCACCAGCAGTACGCTGAAATGCTGCCACATGCCACAGCATATAAATTCCAAGCCCCCCTCCCTCACCTCCGTGTTTGGCATCACTCTTTCCAGCTTGGCAGAGGACCCATTTGGCCATGTCTATGTTATTTTAAAGAAAAATACATCTACCTAAATTTTAAAGGGTATTGGGGGAACATTTTCATTTCAGATAGTCAACATTTAGCCAGCAGGTTTTCCTAACTTTCCTGTAATTTTTTTTTTTAATTTGTGCAGGATTTCACATAAAAAGAGTGGGAAAGTCTTACCTGGACCAAGCCCATCATGACCTATGATAATCTTGTACAAATCTCCAAGGTTCACAGCCTCCAGAAAGAAAGTGTCAATCTATAACCAAGAGCAAAGGTCTAATTAGAGCTAGACTATTAACTCTGATTTCTACCAAGAGTGTAAATTAATATACAGTGAAAATTGATTGTGAAAAGAGTAGCCTCATTAAGCAAATGCACAAATCACTCTAGATTAAGAAAGTTAGAGAAAAACAATAACATTATTTTATAGAACATAAGTTTTCAAATTACTCCTCTCGGTTGCCAATTTTAGTTGTAAAGGCATATATATTTTAGGACTCTCTACATCTATATTTTTCAAATAATCACAGTATAAATCAAATAATTATAGAGTGTACTAAAAGTTTTATTTCATCTGAATACAAACAACTTCTGTCTGGCCTGGAATGGAATTTTTTTTAGCTGTCACAAGCAATGTTTATGGATCATTCGCAAGGGTAATGCTTCAGGAGTAATTTTAGGATATTGATGTAAAAAATATTCATGAGCTATAACATTTATCTGGAGTCCCAATGTGCTGCTACAATCAAAACTAGACATGCTTGTGCTTCCATAGTTTATGTATTCAGAATATGGGTAAAAGCGAGGAGCTCAGAATTCCTCTGATAAAATCTAAGATAATGCTATAGGTTAAAATGCTAGAACAATACATGATGTAGCATATCGGTTGAAAAAAATAATCCAGAAACAAAAAACAGCCTTTGCATTTGTATAGTCTTACACATTTCAAAGAGTTTCCACAAACATTTTATATTTTATCCCCCCAAAATTCAGCAAGACCATATCCTTTCTTCAGACAAGAACAGTTAGGCACAGATCCAGGGTTAGAGCTTAGGTCTTCTAATACCTAGGGAGATTATTTTCGTTTTGAACCACTCTGCCTCTGAATAAAGTAGACTGTTAAGGATATAATTAACAGGTAACAAAACAATTAGCATTCATAAACAAAAAATTACTGCCCTTATCGGGTACAGGTTAATGGGTAACAAGTCATCCCTTGATTCACCAAACAGATCTGATAGGAAAAGAGGACTTTCTATGCAATAACAGAAAGTAATGGCAGGGGAAATTAAGAGTTATGATATTTATGATAATTGATGTAGAGGGCTCTAAGTAAAAAGAGGAAACAGACAATGAAAATATTCTGACAAACTTGCTTAAGGATGATTAGGTTGTCAAAGAAAACTGAGATAACTAAAATATGAAGGATCCAATTAAAAAAAAAAAAAATTCTAAATAGTCCATGTGCATTAAAATTAGTAATAGTAAAAGTAATATAAAGTATTCTCCATTTGAAAATATAAAGTTGTTATATACAATTATCCACATTTAACATTATAAAAGTGGGTTTAAAAATTAGACAAAGAACTTTTTGCTCACTTACTTGTCCTCTTGAAAAATTGAAGGAGCTTTTAGATCTAAATAGCTGTCTGGATCCTGTATCTCCCTTCTCCCCATAGATAGAAATGTAGACATTTGCTACTGTTCCAGCATTCCACAGCTCACCAGTCGCCACACGCACTTCATACACTGTCACTAAGAAAAAAAAAAAGGAAGCTTTACATGCCAAATATTACTGATATGATAGAAAAATAAGCACATAAATATTATCAAGAGTTGCAGTTCCAGGTAAGATGGAGTAATGCACACCACCACCACACCCCACCACCCACCACCACCAGTGAACACAGCTATAAAATCTGGATAAAATGAGAAGTGCAGCTGTTTGAAGACCCTGAAAATTTCAGATACTAGCAGGAATATCAGAGAAGAAGACCAGAATTTGAAGCACTGCGGGGCCATCAGTGAACATACCATTTTTCCTCCTTTGGTATCCCCCTGCCAGGATGCACGGAAATCTGAAAGTGGGCACTGGGGCTCAGACAGAGAGCCTTAGGAAAAGTCCTCTATTTCTGGCACAAAAAACAGGAAAGGGAGGTCATAATGCCTGGAGAAAGCATAGATATTTCTCCCTTCTTATTCCTTTCATTTCTTTGTTCTCTTGCATCTCAGGCTAGGAACAGGAGCATACAGGAGCCAACACTCTGAAGGGGAGAAAACTTGCTCTCTGTCCAGTGGAGCTGGATTCCAAGAGCAGGGGTCAACCCCCATTGCTTTATTCCTTCTCTGTGTCCTACTGCTTCTCAGCCCTGGACATGGACAGATTGCAGAAGTGCAGAACAGAGTGGGATACCCAAAGCCCCAACTTCTTAGCCAGATGACCAAATAAGATGAGCCCAGGGAACTGTAAATACCAAAGAGGTTATGGAAAAGGAAGAACCTGGAAAAGCAAACCCATTAAGTTGTTTATGAATTCCTGGGCTGGCCCCTGGACTGCAGATGAATGGAAATGATCCTATTGAGTATACCACACACTGTAAGAGCTAAACTGACAGACAAATTTCCATTCAGGGTCCAGACTTGCTACTGAGTGACACACATGCAGGAAAGCATGGCAAAGTCTTTAAAAACTGAACAGGCATTGGGCCCAAAGCTCATAGAAGACAACTTGGAATTTGTGGCCTGAAATTAACCAGTGGTCAACCACCTGCTAAAACTAAAATATGAGCATTCTCCATAGGATTTAAATAAGGACCAGTATTTCATAATGTAAAATTTTCTGGATATACTCTAAAATTACTCAGCATATGAAGAACACAGGAAAATCTCAACTCACCTGGGAAAAAAACAAAGAACAGAGACATCAACACTAAGATGAACAGGCATTAGAATTAGGTGAAGAAGACTTTAAAACAGCTATTATACAAATGCTCCAACAAATTATCACAAACACTCTTGAAACCAATGGAAAAACAGAAAGTCTCAACAAAGAAATAGAAATTTTAAAGAAAAACACATGGTGTTTTTAGAACTGATAAAACATAATAGCCAAATTTTAAAATCTCACCAAATAAGCTCAAGAGCAGATTACAGGGAACAAAAGAAAGCATCAGTGAATTTGAAGAAAGAGCCATAGATATTATCCAATCTAACAAAGGAGAAAAAAATTGAAAAGTAAAAAACAAAAAAACAAACAAAAAACAGAGCCTCTGAGACCTTTTTATGTGTGGTATAATAACAAAAGATCTATCATTCATGTCAGGTAGTCTCAGAGGAGAAGAGAAAGAGTGTCAGGATGAAAAAATATATGAAGAAATAATGGCTGAAAACGCCTCAAATTTGGCAAAAGACACTCAGATTCAAGAAGTTCAGCAAGCCCCAAACAGGATGAACCTAAAGAGATCGATGTCCAGAAACATCATAATCAAACTGATAAAAACAAAAGATAAAAAAATTATGCAAGCAACCAGAGGAAATGATACATTGCCTATACGGAAACTATTCAAATGACCACAGCTTTTTCATTGGAAACCACGGAGACAAGAAAGAAGCTTCACAATATCTTTCAAATGCTGAAAGTACTGTCAAATCAGAATTCTATATGTAGCAAAAATATCTTTTAGGAATGAAGGTAACATGAAGACATTCTCAGATGAAGGAAAACTAAGAGAATTCCTTGCCAGACAATTTGCTTTAAAAAAAAATTGTTAAAGGAAATTCTTCATACAGAAGGCAAATGATCTTGGAAGGAAACTTGTAACATCAAGAACAAAATAAGAGCAAATAAATGAAGAAGCTACAGAGAAAATAAGAGAATAAACATGAAGCTGAGATCGTGGGGTTAGCCATTTCGTGGGGCATGGAATGACCCCAGAAAATCACCCTAGCAAACCACCCTTAGGTCTTCTGAGTTCAAGGAAAAAAACTATTTGTGATGCTCTGCAAACACCTGTGGACAAAAAGTGAGAAGTTCCTTGTCTTCAAACTCCAATATATATTCTCCACAAATCCAGAGATTAAAACTGGTGTTGGTGTTTCAAACCCCTGTTTTCCTGGACTGTCAAGAAAGTCCAGGCCACCTTACTAAACTTTGGCTGCCTCTCTAAATTGCAAAGCCATCTCCTAAAGTGAGACATGCTATCATAGCATGGGGAACCTGTGACCTGGGATGATTCCACGTTGGACTGGTGCAACAGAACCCTAGAGTCCAACAAGCTCAACATAAGAAGTTAAACAAAATAAGTGGTTAAATCTGTCTAATGGAATTCCTCATAGTGGGGGTGGTAAGTGGGGAAACCCAAACAAGTTGTGCAAATACAAAAGGAACTGGGACCAGTAGCAAGAAGAGTGTGAACCGCTGGGTGGAAACCACTTCTCCCACCAAATCTACCATCTCAAGCCCCACCATCCTCCCTCCACCATCTGACCTGGTTTGGTCCCATCTCCATCATATCTCCTACCTTCAGGAGCCCCATTTTTGCAACACCTCTTCTCTCAAGGGCATTCATTGAGGAAATAGTCACTTTCCAAATGCCCCAAGTCCTCCTAAACATCTCTTTTTTTAGAGTATTGAGAAAAACTAGAAGGAGGAAATGGGAAGGGGAAAAAACCCGGCTGTGGAACTTTGAGCAGGTCACTGAAGCTCTCTAGGACTCAGTTTCCTCATGTGCAAATGGAAGTGATAATAGTGCCCACTAACAGAAGGTGGTTGTGTTGATTAAATGAGATAAAAGGTGTAAAATACTTGCTTGAGAGTGTGGTTCAAAAATGTTCACTAACAGGAGAAAAAAATAATAATCAGATTAACCCACCTTTGGGGCTACCAAATATGCTCAACTGCTTCGGTACAGAAAAATAAACTAACCAGCATTTGTATTGGGAGACTTCACAATTCCCCTTCCCATGAAACCACACCTCCTTCTCAACCTTTTAACTTCTGCCTCACTCTTCAAGGCCCAATCAAGTTCCATTTCCCCCAAAATCCGGTTTCGCTGCCCACTTATTGCAACAAAATATCCCCACCCCCAAGTCTACCCCACATTGTTTGGCACCTAATTGCCATGTCCCACCATGCCCTCTATTGGGGTCCCTGGACATTCTCTGCAAACTGATAGAACATGGAGCACTTGAGGACAGGGCTGGATTCTTCCAGTTCCTGCAGCTTCCCACTTTGGTTCCTGGTGCCCCAAACAAACCAAGGCAGAATTCTGGGGAGAGACAGGCTGACAAATGGTTGACCCAGTGTAGTATCAGGCAAACAGCACTTCCATTCCAACCCAACAGAAGACTCCACACAAGACATGTGGGTCTCAGAAAAGCAAATGTGTTTAATCAAACAAGCTACAGTGTCTCTGGGAGAAAATGCCACCCACTGCTGAAACAACTTCCAAAATTTAAAAGGAAAATTTTAAGACAGTAGTGTGACTGCTGCAGATATTTCTTCTAGCTGAAAGGCTGAAAGAATAAGCACAGTAGATGCCTCAAAAATAACAAGAATAATTCACACCCATCAGAGTGAAGCTTTGAAGTTTGTTTTTCTTATGTAGTTAATTAGCATAAATGGTTTCAAAATGCAATGGTGTAAAGCCTTACTTTGATTGTTTGAGTATTTTTCCTTGGATTGTCACAATAGAGTGCAAAAACCAAAAAATTAGATTAAATGAGTAATAATTTAGCCCTGCAGCATCATTTGTAATTTGTAGTAACTTTTTAAAGTAAAATATCTCCATTTAAATTTACAATTCCAAAAAAATAATAATCCTTCATATTTGTACATACACTAGAGGCTACAAAGCAGTTTCACATACATTATCTTATCTATTTCTTACAACAGCCTTGTAATAGAGGCAAAGCACATTATCTCAGTTTTACAGACATGGAAGCTGAAGCACAGATAGGTCAAATAAATTGCCAGAGGTCACACAGTTAATTAAATGGCCATACTTGGTATTAAATATATTTTACTAAAAAATAGGCACTTTATACCTATTATTGTTTTAGTCCTATTTTAATCATTTAATTTTAGTACATTAATTATTTTAATAATTTAATAGTATGAGATACTTACTATAATACTTTAATAGTATAATACTTTATACTATTAAAGTATAGTAGTATAATAGTATAATACTTTAATAGTATGAGATGTTATTATACCCAATAGGTGAATAAACCAGGAAATCTCTGGCATGGAGAACATACATCCTAGAAGATGAGCAAGATGATCCAGTGCAGTGGGAATTTAAAAACATTTTACATATTTCCCTTTTTATATGTGTTTTATAATAGTACAAACCCATATCAGAACCCAGGCAGTCTGACTCCAGAGTACTGCTAAGCTATGCACTGCACTGCCTTCCCACGCCATCATTTGGTTTTTCACATCAATGGAATTGCCACGTCCTCCACTCCTGCTCCAGCATGTCCAGAAACAGTGTTTATATGTAGTAACCACTGAAAGAAGTTTCATTTATTTTCTAATATTGCTAACTTGGCAATCCTCCTCTGGAAGTTATATTTCTAACTAATATTTCATTCTCTTCTCTTTTTCAAACCAAATAGCCAATTTTGTAAAAATGCAGGAGCATCCATCACTTCGGTATTACTCTAATCAGGGGAGGTCTTATTTTATTTTTCCATATAAGAATTTAGGAGATAAATGTGTAAGAAAAGTGAATTGGAATCTTGTTAAATAATTGACATATTCATCCAGGGGTCAATTGTGTACATTGAAATGCAAAATAGTTGTCTCATTAAAATAGCTCTCACAGCCTGAGAGAATCTGCTTTTGCTTTGGTCTTCTTAACAACCCTTATCCTTTTTGGGAAAATAATTCCATAATTAGAAAGCTAATATTTTAAGAACACATGATAGTGTACAGGTAAACCAGGCAAACACTCTCAGACGTCCTTTTATCTTAAATGACAAATCCTACCATAACTCTTTGTAGACTCAAAGGAACACAATTTTGGGGGAAAAAAAGACACTAATCCAACATTAATTATCTATGCCATCTAGAACTGATGTCTCGACTTCAGCAAAGGCTGCTGCTTGCCTGTGAGCATCTCATTTTAAACTCAGCATCAATCTTCGCTAGAATATGAGGCAAAATATGGCTGAAGTCAGCTATCATTTGATGTCTCTACCACTGACCTAGAGAGCTAAAGTCTTACCAAGCTGATAGCACATGAGGGGATATGATTAGAACACCAAACACTGGGGAGAAACCAAAAAGAAAAGTGTTTATTAATGAACCACAAATACCAAGTACTACAGGGAAAGCAAGGGAAGTCAGTATGTATTTGCAGAGTACATTTCCTTTGAGAAGAATTTTACAAATAAAATGGAGAGAAGGAAAAGCACAAAGTGACATCTGCATCATTACTATCCGTGAGTAGGATAAGGGCACCTGGGAACACTTCCTCCTGGGTGAAGGGATGGGCTGACAGGGAATGATGAGAACAGTGTTTACAAATATTTACCAATGGTGAGGAAAATTCCCGTGGATGGTGACAACCATGCTCATGCATGCCTTCATTTTTCAGTAAATAGGGCAATTCATGTCTTTTCAAAAATATCAACTTCAGAAACCTAAAGAAGGGCTTATTACACCTTATTTTTAAAGCCCCAAAAAATCACCAGTCTGTGCAAATGTTTTACCAGTCCATGTTCCCTAAAAACTCTAATACAAGGTGGTATGTACTGAAGTGCAACATTAGTTTGTATGACATGGTGAAGCTCTTCTTAACCTATTACTTCAGAAGATTAAAACAACAAAATTTTATCAGAACAGAGCTTGGATTGGAGAGGAAAAAATCTATTCTTGTTCATTGCTCATGTAATAATTCTCTTAAAGCTTTTTTTCCAGTCTCCTCTAAAGCAGAGGCCAGCATGCCAGAGAGCAACTGAGTCTTAAGCACAGAATCACCCTGAACTCTTGTAGTGGGGGGAAGTGACTTCCTAACCCTAAGAAAAGTGATAAAGAGCCTATTTCTTAACAGGTTTATACAAGGTTTGAACACACCTCTGCATTTGTTGTTGAGCAATTGTGCCTTCATTTCCTAACTAAAACAGGTAAATTTTCAAAATAAGGTGGAGCCTGGTGGGAGAAAGAGCACGTTGTCTTGAATTTCTTATCCCTGGAGAAAGTTCATTTGACATTCAATTTTCTCAAGACCTTCTGAGAATTAATTTTCTTATTTTGATTAAGAGCCATTTCAGTTGTCCTTCCTACAGGGCTAACTGTTGACAAGAACATATTGCTGAATGTCAGCATGTTAAACAAGCTAAAAAGCATTCAGATGCAGTAGCCTCACCAGCAGAGGTAATTGATTTTAAAGCTTAATCATTCCTTAATCATTCATTCATCAGTTTATTCATTTACCCAACATGTATTATTTGAGTTCCCTGTCCTGCAGCATTTAGGCAAATGAGTTTTATTGGTACTGCCTGGAGTTGGCACTTACCTACCTGGAAGGACAGGTTGTCCTTTGTTTAAAACAGGAAGTTCTCGACAGATTTCCCCATCCTCTTGATCTCGTGCCAACCATCGTTGAACAGGTATATAAAACTGTTTTCCAGAATACATGTTCTGCAATTGTATCTACAAAACCAACAATATTACTTGCAAAATATTTAAGAATACTTTAAAGAGTCAAATAAAAGTCTTCATCCAAGCCTGTCACTTAGTTCAGAGGTTAACTTATTACAGGAGAAATAATTGATTACTTGAAAATAAAAGTGCTAAATTCTTTTGTTAACTGACCTCTTAAATACAATAGCATTAATTTTATCTATTTTGACATTTCTACTGATATAAAAATGCCAATTTCCCTACAAATTGTATAAGTATTATCAAAATTTTCTAATTTGGAAAAGAGGGTTTATAATTTAATATCCATTATTTTCCAGGTTCAACTCCTCAGAAATAATTTGTTCTTATTTTAAAGAGATTTTATAAAATATTAGCATAAGATTATATTTCATGCACTACTTATTCAAATTGATACAGTTCACTCTTTGGGTCCTTAGCAATCAATAAATTCAAGCAATAATCATTTATTGAGCACCTACTACAACATATTATGTCTGATCAAATTATCTTGAGGTTAAACAAGGACATCAGTAATAAATTCTGGTAGAAACAGATGAATGTAAAAAAGTCATCAAAAAGTAGAATTTTTTTTAAAATTCTAGAATCTAGCTTTTTATGATTAGGTACTGTGGCAGTTTGATATTATTTATGAATTCCAAAAAGGTTACATTTACTTGATTAAATTAAGATTAGGGCTTTGATTCAGTCACATCAGTAGGGTGTTGAGTCCCTGCCCCCTTGGTGGGCGGACACTACACAGAAAAAGACATGGCAGAGGAAGAAAGACAGCTCATTAGACACAGCAGAGGCCCCGGGAAGAGAAACTAGCCTAATCGTCTACAGCTGACCTTGTGAAGAAAGCAGCAGCTGAGCCCAGAAAGAAACGAGCCCTGGGGAGAGAGATGAGCCTTCTGCCAGCCTACAGCTGAGATCAGAAGAAGCTGGGACCACTTAAGAGGAAGAAGAAAGGTTAAACCCTCACAGACATCACCTGCCATCTTGCTTCAACACGTGGCAACAGACTTTGGGTGAGGAAGTACCTCTTATGGTACCTTGAGTTGGACTCTTTAAGGCCTTGTGATTGTAGGCTTCTACCCCAGATAAATACCCTTTATGAAGGCCAACAGATTTCTGGTACTTTGCATCAGCATCTGTTTGGCTGACTAATACAGGTACTATTATTATTTTAAATGCTTCAGTGAGAAGTTATTTTACCTGTTAAATTACTCTTACATTTTAAAAAATGCCTTGAGTCAGAGATTTTCAACTTTAATGTGCTTAAGAAATCATCTTATTAAAAAGGCAGGTATTTCAGTCCCAAATTGACTATTTCTGTGGTTCTTGGGCAGGCCCAGGAGTTCACATTTATAAACCCCATCCTGTGTGATTCTGATATTAGTCGTGGTTATTGGATCTCACTTTCAGAAAGGTTCCCAGAGAACCACATAGAATAACTATTGATTTGCAAAGTTGCGGCTGTGACTATTTGATTTGGTTAGTTTTATCAAAGCCCAGGACCGATCATTTAAGAAATACAAAATAAACCAACACTTGAAACATTTTCTTTTGTAATCTCTAATTAAGCTTGAACAAAGCAAGCTTAAGGTCCTGAAATCAATGTGATTATTTTATGGGCTGTTGAAATGTATCATTTCTGTTATAGAGTCAGTGTTTTTATTTTTATTTTTCCAAATCCCCTCAAGTTATGGTAGCAAACGGGTTTATTTAGATTTCAAATTTCAGACTTCTGAAATCCCAATCTGTTATCTAGCTTCTTAATTTGGTCAAATGGGAAAATAATATAAGGATATTAAAAACTCAGAATCAAGAACTAAACACTTTGGGTCAAGAGCATGTTTCTCCTTCACTGCTATTCAAACAAAGGTGACATGAATCTCAGGCAAGCACCTTGCCTTGCAATGACAGAGTAATACCATAGAGAGAAAGACTAAGGATTTTCAACATGACTTTTATATCTTCCCTCTGCAATACCATATAATCATTCAGATGATTTAACCACTTTGATTCAAAATCCCCTCTTCATAATGAATATAATATTGTTCAGTGGTTATCAATCAAATGAAATGACAGGGGGATTAATGAAAATTTTCATAAATTACTTCAGCTTACTAGGAGGAAAAAACTGTAAGATACAATTATATATGATCACTTAAGTAGCAATTTAAAAATCACATTCCAAAAGTTCTAAATAGCATAAAAGAGAGCATTATTTTATATAGAAGTCAGGCAGTAATATTGAACTTAGAAACCTAATCCCTACATCCTGTTTTGTTTTGTTTTTTTCACAAATTGAATTCTTTCTTTCTGATTCAGGATCCTTATGACTTTAATATAAAGTAAATGGCATTATTACAACCATATATTCTTAGTAATGTTTTAAAAAACTGTTCTTAATGAATTGCTCCTCTTCCATGAATGTTTCAATAAATCTCATAAATTATAAAACTGCAGAAGAACAGTGTTGCCAAGATGATTAGGAATTTGTCTAGAGGTTCTTTACATTTTGAGAACTTATTTAGTTCAAGATTATTTGTTTTAAAATGATAAAGGATATAAAAGCACCATATACCAAAAAAAGGATGACAAGCTATATGATTTCCAATATAGGATATCTGCATTTACTGGCAATCATGTAAAAGATAGAATTTTTCATTCTGAACAATATAGAAAATTTAACCCTTTTTTTTTCCTACTAAAGGTACCCAAAGGGCATTCATTATCTTGCTTAGCTTGAATAGACTAAATTGATATCTGTCATTCAATACTATTATTTCACCAACACAAATGGTCTATCTTAAACCTTTCCACAGCAGATGACATACATTTAAGTTATTTTTCAGTAGTAATTCAAGTAAATTAAAAAACTATGTAAGTTCATCCTTAACCCCAACTATTTTTTCTTTACAATGAGGTGAAAGGATTTTTGTGGTTGAGAGTCTTCCCTCAGTTAATTAGGGATGAATAAATTAATAAGAATATATAACACCAATGCCTTCAAGGAATGCACTGACTAAAAAGGTCCAGGATAGACACCATCAACTCAAAGTAGCATAAAATAACCCCTAGAGATTTTGTTTCCTGAGCTTAATTTTCAGGAGACTTTGCAAAGGATGGAAAAGTGTTTATATATCTTACTTCTTTACAGTGCCAGGCAGGAGAAAGTCCAGAGTTGGTGTGACCAATACGAATCTTAAAGAGTAATCCAATGTTTCCAAGAGTGATCTACAAGGGAACCCAGGGAACATCTTTTAATGTAATTATACAAAATCCACTTAAAAATATCACAATCTAGGACAGCATATATTGAGAAAATGAATCACTCCATCAAGAAATATAGAAATTATAAACATATATGCACCTAAAAATACAGCCTCAAAACATACGAAGATAAAACTGATAAAACTGAAGGGGAAAATAGACAATTCTACAAGCATAGTTGGAGACGTCAACCTCACTTACAAAAATGTATAACACAACTATACAAATGAGACAAAACATCAGTAAGGATATAGAGTACTTGAACATCACTGTAAATCACCTAGATCTAAGAGATATATAAGGATACTCCATCCAGCAATGGCAGCATACAAATTTTTCTCAAGTGAACATGGAACATTATCCAAGATAGTCCATATGTTAGGCCACAAAACAAGTCTCAATAAATTTAAAAGATTGCTATCACACCAGACATGTTATCTAATAACAATGAAATTAGACTAGAAATCAATAACAGAAGGAAAACTAGAAAACTGAGACATATTTAGAAATTAAATACACTGTTAAACAATCAATGGATCAAGGAAAAAATAACAAGAGAAATAAAAATGAGAACACAATGTACGATTAAAAGGGTGCAGCAAAAGCAATGCTCAGGAAGGAAATTTATGGCTGTAAACACCTACCTGAAAAAAGAAAGAGACATCAAATCAATAATCTAACTTTACACCTTCAGGAACTAGAAAAGGAAGAGAAAACTAAACATAAATACAGCAGAAGGAATCAAATAATGATTAGAGCAGAGATACATGAAACGTGGAATAGAAAAACAATAGAGAGAATTAATGAAACCAAAAGTTGGTTCTTTGAATAGATCAGCAAAACTGAAAAAGCCACAGCTAAGATCACGCTCAATGGTGAAACACAGAAAAGTTTCCCATAAGACCAAATTGGAAAGAAGAGATAAAAGTATGTATTCACAGATGAAATGATTTTATGCACAAACATACACACATGCAAAAATCTCAAAGAATCTACAAGAAAAGAAATTCAGCAAAGTTGCAGGGTACAAAATTAATACACAAAAGTCATTGACATCAAATGACATCAGAAACAACTAATAAAAGGGCAAATCTCACTAGCTTGGAACTATGGAGGAGAGTAGAGACTGCTGAAGGACTCTACAAACACTGCATAGAAGGGGAAAAAACATCAAAAAACAAGGTAGAAGATCTTTGACTCAGACCTGACAGTTAGAGCCCTTCCCCCTCACTTGCCTGTGCACGGCTTAAGAGTCACACAGCGTCTACACAGCCCAGATACCTCCTGCCATGGATGCAGACCACAGAACCACTCGTATCAGTGAGTTAGAACCTCACACATATACAGGCACAGGGCTCCAAGGCCACATAGTGCCAGGAAAGAACCCAAACACTGGTGAGTGCATGCGTGCAAAACAGCCCCCAGGAAACAAATGAGACCTGTGACAAAATTGTTAGAAGAGGTGCACATACCTAACCAAGTCTCTAATTTCTGGAGCACCTATGTGAAAAATTAAATGTTAAATGTTGAACTCATGTGACTCCCTAAGGCAGGACACCCTAACATGGAAATAAAAAGACCCATGGTGGAACTGTCCACAAGCAGTGCAAACATCCAACCTGGTCTCTGAATGCTGGAACCCTAAATGAAAAAACAGATGTTTTTGAATGCTGACCCTATCTGGCTCCGTGGGGTGGGGCATCCTTATGTGGAAGTTATCTGAGGCAGAAAAGCCTCATGGAAAAAAACGGAAAACTGAAATGCTGTAAGGCAAGATGGGGCCCAGGACTGAAAAGAGCAATGAAAAAGGAGCACTGTGTGAGGGAAAGCAGTTGAGCATAAAGCTGGTGAGAAAATTTTGCACAGAAACAGACAGAACAGATCAGGACTCCTGGAGAAGGCACAGAGGAAAGGAAGCCTTCTCCTGGAGGTAAAACAATTGCACATAAAAGGGCAATCTTAAAAGTTGTGTCACATGTTCAGGGCAAGAAACGGGTGCCGAAAACCTGAGAAAACCTGAATAGTTAAACACATTCTATTCTACGGCAAGAATCCAAGAGTATATGGGCAGTGTCTAGCAAAGGACAGACCATTATGTCAGGCCTTTGATATTGATGCTTGTACTTATGAACCTTTTATTGTGAAATTAAAACTTAACCTAGTATTATATATTGCCTAAGGGTTACCTCCTGAAAGCCTCCATGTTGCTCAAATGTGGCCTCTCTCTAAGCCAAACTCAGTATATAAATATACTACCTTCCCTGTCCATCCTGGCATTGGTCAAGACTCCTGGGGATGAGCCTCCCTGGCACTGAGGGATTATTTCAAACACTGACTAGTGACACATCTGGAAAAAAACCTTGGCCAAAAGAGGAAAATATTAAACACAATGAGTTTTTATGGCTAAGAGATTTCAAAGTGAGTCGGAAGGATATTCCAGAGGTTATGCTTATGCATGTCTCAGCAGGCTATCATTGACTGCCACAGTAAACAGTGCCTCAAACAGCAGGGCTCCTGACTGCTCTAGAGACATCTAGAAACTATAGGCAAAGCATACAATCTCAGGAATTCAGCAACCTGTCAGTGGGCCTTACTTTGGAATATATGCTCCCCAATGTAACAGAGTTAGACTCATTTATAAGTTCCCTACACATGGCTCTTCTGCCCCCCCCCCCTTTTATTTGAGCCTATAATTAGCACTATACTTGTTAAATATATGTCCCAGAGACTTAAATCTTTGGTCTGTTCATATGCCGATTGAGCCCTGAATATCAGCAGAGTTGCAGCACCTACTCTCCAGTTCATTGGACTCACCCAGGACAACTAACAAAAAGATGATGATAGACAACACCCATCCCCAAAAAACAGAGTATTTACAACTGCAAGGAAAACATTCTCATTTATCTGCCCCATGGGATCTGAGCCCCCTCTCAACCAGAAACAGAGTGGGCATCACCACCCCAAAATCTTCAAGATTGAGGAATGAACAAACATAAGAGAGGAATGCAACTATGGACTAAATTAAATTTATTATTATGCTAGCAAGGAAAGGACTTGTAACATTGATATAAAGGCAGTGGCCATCAGAGGTTCTGAAGGGAGGGAGAGGGAAGAATAGGTATAACTGCAGGTATTGGAATTGTCCTGCATGACATTGTAATGAAAGATACAGGTCATTATACATTTTGTTAAAACCTATAAAATTGTGCAGGACAACGTGTGAACTATAATGTAAACTATAGTACATGGTTAGTAGCAATGCTTTTATGTGTTCATCAAATGTAACAAATGTACTACACTAATGAAATATGTTGTTAATGTGGGAAAGTGGGGGGATATAGAAATCCCCTATATTTCTGATGTAACACTTATGTAATCTAAAGCTCCTTTAAAAATAAAAAAAAAAAATTAAAAAAAAAACACATGCTGCTCTAAAGTTTCAGTATAAGCTGGACCAAGCATCAAAGAAGAGCTTTAGCACATAAGCAGTCTACAATAAAACCCTGGGCAAGAAGGAAAAACTGGCTTTCAAAGTTAGCACATCAAAATAATCAGAGCCCAGACATCAGCAAAAACTTATGAGAAACAAGAAGATATGATTTAGTCAAAAGAACAAATTAAAACTTCAGAGGAGACACAGACATTGCAAATACAAATCAAAGCAGTTCAAACAAATCTCCCAAATCAATTAAAGGTGATGAAGAAAAACAAAGATAGAAATAAACTAAATAGGGAATTAGAACTAAAGGATATTAAGGAGACAATGTATAGGCAAAAAGACGTATTAGAAAATTTAAAAAGAAACATAGCAGAAATTATGGAAAAGAAAAGCACAATAATGGAGACCTAAATACACTAGAGGCATACAACAGGAGATTTGAACAGGCAAAAGAAAGTATCAGAAAACTAGAAGACAGGACAATCATAATCATATAGTCAGAAGAAGAGATAGAGAAAAGAAAAGAAAAAATTGAGCAGTGTCTAAAGGACCTCATGACAGCATGAAGCATACCAACATATGCATCATGGGAAAAGAAGGGGGAAAGAAGGGAAAGGTAGTAAAAAGAATATTAGAGGAAATAATGACTGAAAATTTCCCAATTCTTACCAAAGACATAAATATACATGTCCAAGAAATGCAATGTACTCCAAAGAGGATAAACCCTAATAGACCTACTCCAAGACACATACTAACCAGAATGTCAAATGCCAAAGACAGAGAATTCTGAAAGCAGCAAGAGAAAAGTCATGTGTCACATACAAGGAATCCTCAATAAGAGTAAGCTATTTATATAACATTTATGTAACTAAAGCTTCTTTTAAAAAAATTTACAAAAAAAAAAGAGCAAACTGATTTCTCATCAGAAACCATGGAGGTGAGAAGGCAGTGCTATCTTATATTTAAGGAGTGTTTGTTTGTTTGTTTATTTGCTTGCTTGCTTGCTTGTTTTTTTTGTTTGTTTGTTTTTAAAGTACAAGGGCCAGAGAATGAACCCGAGACCTCGTATGTGGGAAGTTGGCATGCCACCACTGAGCCACTTCAGCTCCCTATTTAAAGTATTGAGAAAACTTGCCAGCTAAAAATTCTTTATCTGGCAAAACTGTCCTTCAAAATTGAGAATGAGTTTAAGACATTCACAGATAATAAAAAACGGAGGGTGTTCATCACCAAAAGACCAAAAGAATTGCTAAAGGGAACTTCTTCAGGCTGAAAGGAAAAGACGAGTGGCTTGGAGCAGTGCAAAAAAGTGAAGATCTACAGTAAAATGCCACTAAATGGGTAAATGGAAAACCCAATAGTACTAAATTCCTATAAGAATTAGAAGACAATTGAATAACAAATAATCATATCTCCTGTAATAGACACACAAAATATGAAAAGGTAATCTGGAGCAAAAAAAAAATATCAAAAGGGAAACAGAAGGATATGGGAGCAGGTAATATGAACCTATTGAAGTTATGTTGGTATTTTTTCAAGCTAGTAGGTTATAGACTTAGGTTGTATAATACAAAGCCCAGGGTAACCACAAAAAAAGTATAAAAAAAAAAAAAACAGAAATGGAAATGAGAAAAGGAACAGTTAGAAACATCACACAAGATCAACTATACAGAAAAAAAGGAGGCTACAATGAAGGAAAAGAGAGACAAAAACCATGTAAAACAGAAAAAACTAATGACAAAATGGTTGAATTAAGTACTGCCTTTTATAGTAATAACACTGGATAGTAATGGATTAAACTCCCCAATCAAAAGACACATATTGGCAGAATGGATAAAAAGAGTACAATCCAACTATATGTTGTTTACAAGAGACCCACATTAGACCCAAAGACACAAATAGGTTGAAAGTGAAAAGATGGAAAAATATGATCCATGTAAATAGTAACCAAAAAAGAGCTGGTGTAGCTATACCAATATCAGATAAAATATCAGTCTTTTGCCTTTGTTACAAGAGACAAAGAAGAACACGATTTATTAATAAAAGGGTCAATCAACCAAGAGGAAACAACAATCAAAAATATTTATACAGCTAACTAACCATGGTGCCTCAAAATACAGGAGCAAACACTAGCAAAACTAAAGAAGAAATAGACATATCTACAATAAGAATAGGAGACTTTAATACACCCTTTTCACCTATAAATAAGACATATAGACAGAAGATCAACAAGGAAAAAGAGAACTTCAATAATATGATAAGTGAACTAGACCTAACAGACATATACAGAGCACTGCACCTCAAAATAGCAGGATATACATTTTCTCAAGTGCACATGGATCACTGTCCAGGTAGACCACATGCTGGGTCACAAGACAAGTTTTGATAAATTTTTAAAGATTGAAATTATACAAACAATCTTCACTAACCACAATGGAATGAAGCTAAAAATCAATAATAGATGGGGAATTGGAAAATTCACAAATATATGGAAGTTATATAACACAGAAGCAATCAATGGATCAAAGAAGAAATCACAAAGGAAATCTGTAAATATCTTGAGATGAATGAAAATGAGAACACAACATGTCAAAATTTATGGGTAGCAGCAAAGGCAGTACTAGAGGAAAATTTATAGCCCAAAATGCTTACATTAAAAAAAGAAGGAAGAGATCAAAGCAAAGACTTAACTGCACACCTGCAGGAACTAGAAAAAGAACAGCAAATTCAACCCAAAGCAAGAAGAAAGAAATAATTAACAAGGATTAGAGGAGAAATAAATGAAATAGATTGTAAATAATAATAAAGTGAATTAACAAAACAAAAGTTAATTATTTGAAAGGTCAATAAAATTGCAAACGTTTAGCTAGACTGACAAAGAAAGAAAGGGGGAGGATGTAAGTAATTATCAGAAATGAAAAATGGGATATTACCATTGACCTAGAAGAAATAAAAAGGATCATAAGAGGGTACTATGTCAACAAATTAGACAACCTAGATGAAATTAACAAGTTCCTACTAAACCTACATTGACTATAGTAGAAATAGAAGATCCCAACAGACCAATTACAACTAAAGAGATTGAATAAGTAATTACAAAAAAAAAAAAAAAAA
>JAQZBX010021170.1:0-10771 GCA_029593785.1 Cabassous unicinctus
ACAATTTGAAAGCCTGCAAAGAAAAGTAACAGAGCTTATGGGAATGAAAGACACAATGGATGAGATTAAAAATACATTAGACCCTGCAAATTCCAGCCTTCTCTTGGTGCAGATGTGGAAAGTGAGTGTGTGCAGATGCAGAGCCTGTGGGTCAGAAGGGAAATCCCAAGGGCCATCAGGATGAAAGAGCAGTGATGTAGTCTCACTATATGCAGGGAGTTCCTGAGGTGCCCTCCCAGGCCTGACCTACATGAGGAGAAACTCAGCAGCCTGGACACCAGAATGGGGCCTGTGAGGGTACCCTGCAGGATGAATTGTGAGAATAAACACTCAAGAGATGGGAAGACCTGAAATCTCTCAATGTCCACAGAAATCAATGTCATGACCTATACAATCAAATGTTACTAAAAGCAGATGTGTAAGCAAAGGTTCACATGGGCAGAAAAACTTGCACATTGAGCTGCTTTGATGTCTGTCCTGTTAAGTCTCCATGATGCTGTGTCCTGAAAGAGGTGAAGTATTTATGGTCAAGCTCCATGGCTTGCCCTGCCCATGCTCTATTGGGATGTGCAGAATTTCCTCTTCAACTGAAAAATTCAAAACAGAGCATCAGGCTTTCATTTCATCTGCAACATGAAAGGCAGAGAGATTGATGAGGTTTTTGTTGTACTCAAATCAGAAGTATACCAAATGGCCCTGAAAAAGGACAGAGAAACCAGAGGACACAGATGTACTGAAATATTCAAGTCTTACAGAGCCAAATGGATGGGGTGCAGAAGTACAGTGATGCATTTAGTACTAGTCAAGACAGCTCAAGTTGATACAGCTTGTTGTACAGGAAAACTCTCTTCTTTCAGTCTGTCCAAGGAACAATGAGTGCCTGTTTTTACAGAAGTCTGTACTTTTTGCAATTACTCACACTTAATATGGTGTCATAACTGAAATTTTAATTGTGCTGTTGGGAAACTGGTGTTATTTAATTGATGCTTTCTCTGATGTGGGATACTACTTTGTGGCATCCTCCTTCAAGCATTCTGTGGACCTTGCATGTGGAATTGTCATCTATTTGCTATGAAATGGATATATAAATTTCTTAGTGCTTTATAGACTGTGTTTTTGTATCAATAAAGCAATTCATTATTTAATAAACTTATCCTAATATTGAAAAATAAAACCCTGACAAAGCAAGGACTGCCTCTGTAGTATAATGCTGTCACATTTTATGGGAAATTAAATCAGGATTCATTCAAAATTACAATAATACAAATAAATATTTGAAAGTTGTAGGCAGTTTTCTTAATATTTGAAAAATTGTCAGGAATCACAGATTTAAAAAAACTCTTTAATATTAAAATGGGGCTTTGCTGTTACTATATATGGTCCTCTCTAAATAGCACTTAAAATTTAACTTCATTGCTTGCCATTCTCCTGTAAATGTTTAGTGTGGCTTTGACAATTTTGTGACTGATGTGCTGACTTCTGTTGCTATTTTATTCTTCAGTGTTGTTATAATTCAGAAATTTTTTTTTATTAAACTAACTCACCCAAGTATTCATTTAATAGTGATGTTAATGAGCATTTTGTAAAATTTGCAGGAAAATTTATAACTCTGGAATAAATTTTTATTTTTTATAAAATTTAATTAAAAAATATGTTGGAATATAAACAAAAATAATTGAAATGGCAGAAGAACAATTGACTGAAATCAAGGAAAGAACCATTGAACTTGAAAATACAAGAGAACAGAAAGAGAATAATTGAAAAAATAGAACAGGGTCTCAGGGAATTGAATAACAACATGAAATGCACAAACATATACATTATTGGTATCCCAGGAGGAGAAGAGACAGGAAAAGGGCCAGAATGAATATCTGAGGAACTAATTACTGAAAGCTTCCCAACCCTTGTAAAAGACATTAATATCAATATCCAAGAAGGACAAGACACCCCAAACAGAATAAATCTTAATAGACCTACTCTGAGATACCTATTCAGAATTAAAATATCAGAAATAGAGGATTCTGAAACCAGTAAGAAAAATGCTATGCATCACATAAAAGAAAACCTCAATAAGATTAAGGGCTGACTTGTTATTGAAAACTATGGAGGTGAGAAGAAAGTGGTATGATTAATTTATGGTACAGGAAGAGAAAAATTGGCAGTCAGGAATTCTTTATACAGCAAAAATGTCCTACAAAAATTAGTGTGAGTTTACAGTCTTCACAGATTAATAAAAACGAAAGAGTATGTTACAAAATGACCCAATCTACAAGAGATATTAAGAGGAGTGCTGCAGCCTGAAAGGAAAAAATCAAAGGTGATAGACTTGGAGAAGAGTGTACAAATGAAGATTATTAGGAATGGTGAGTTAAGGCTTAAAAGACAGGCAGTAGTAAGATATGACAAGAGAGAGACAATGGATCAAATTGGTGAAGCATGTAATGCCTTTACAGTAATAATAGTGAACATTATTGATTGAACTTCCCAATCAAAAGACATAGACAGAATGGATTTGAAAAATATGAACTATATACATGCTGTCTACAGGAGACTCACCTCAGATGTAAGGACACAATCAGGATGAAAGTAAAAGGATGGAAAAAATATTCTATGCATTTATTAACCAAAATGATCTGGAGTAGTGATTCTAATATTGGAAAAAATAGATTTTATAAACAAAACTGTTATAAGAGATTAAGAAAGTCAATATATATTAATAAAATGGGCAGGGGGAAAAAGACATCTCTATAATAATTGTTGGAGACCTCAATACACACAATTCAGCATTGGAAACATGTGGACAGAAGATAAAGAAACTGAGAACTTGTATTATGTTGAATGATGAATGAACTAGACCCAACAGACATTTATAGAGTGTTTCATCCCAAAATAGAAGGATATACATTCTTTTCATGTGATACTGGATCATTCTCCAGGATAGACCATGTGTTGGGTCACAAGACAGGTCTCAATAAATGTAAAAAGATTGACATTATACAAAGCACTCTTTCTGAACATAATGTAATGAAGCTGGAAATCAATAACAGATGGAAAAAGGGAAAATTCACAAAATATGGATATTAAACAATACACTCTTAAATAATCAGTAGGTCAAAGAAGAAATTACAAGAGAATTGAGTAAATTTCTTGAGACAAATGAAAACAGAAACACAACATATAAACACCTATGGGAGAGTTCTGGCAAGCTGGTGTCAACTTAGTTGGTGCAGGAGTTTGTAGGTGTACATCAAAAAGACTTGACTATTTGCACTGTCCATGTGCCAGCTGGGCCATGAGCCTCAACAGACTTGCAGCATCTACTATCCAGTTCATTGGTCTCACCCAGTACAACTATAAAGGAAGTGATGATGAAAAATCACCATCCCAAGGAACTGAGAGAGTAAACAACTGCAAGCAGGAGAGTCCCATCAATTGGCCATATGGGACTGAAGTCCCCTCTCCATTGGAGGTGCAGTGGGCATCAACATTCCAGAATCCTCAGAATTGGAGAATGAACTATAGACTAGATTTGACTTGCTAGTATTCTACTATAGACTTCTTGTGATTCTAGCAATGGAAAAATTATATCATTGATGTGGAGGCAGTGACCACTGGAGATTCTTAGGTCACAAAGAGGAAAAAAAGATGTAATACAGGGGCATTTTTGGGACTTGGGAATTGTCCTGAATGGCATTGCAATGACAGATACAGGCCATTGTATATCTTGCCATAACCTACAGAATTGGGTGGGAGAGAGTGTAAACTATAATGTAAACTATAATCCATGCTTAGTGACAATGCTTCAAAATGTGTTCATCAATTGCAATGAATGTACCACACCAATGAAGGATGTTGTTAATTTGAATAAATGTGGGTGATGTTGGGAGTGGGGCATATAGGAATCCCCTATATTTTTATGTAACATTTATGTAATCTAAATATTTTTAAAAATATATAAAAAATATATTTTAAAAAACCTATGGGAACAACCAAGAAGATGGCAACAGAGTAAGGATCCCCAAGAGTCAGCTCATGCTACAGGGCTGTGAGTAATTTCCAAGGGCTATCCAAAGCACCTGTCTGGGGCTCCAGGAGACCAGAAGAGCATTCTGCAACATCCCTGAAAGAATGGAAAGAGGAGACTGCACATCTGCAGAGAAGATTCATGAGTAGAGCACTCCATACCATGGAGGTTGGTACCCATACTCCACTGGCAGCACAAGCCACCTCGAGAAATATTCCATAGTTCAAATTGGAAGCTCCATTTCCCAAAAATGGGAAGAAGAGAAGGTTGGCCACCAACACCAGCTACTGATTAGCAAATAGGGCTGGCTAAATTGTAACCCTAAAAACAACAAAAGTTTGAACCTCTCCAATTCAGAAAGAGGCTTGTAGCTGCAATTTTAACTCTGCACCTGGCCTGAGAGGAACTGGGGTGGACTAAAAATCACAGTGCTGGTAGGGACTGGTTTCTTTCTGTACAGATCATATTGCAGGTCTAACCTAATCCCCAGCCCCACCTCTGGCAGGGAGGAAGCCGGAGGACCTGCACCAACCTCTCCAGGAAACTGCAGGCCATGTCTTGAAGGACAGTGCTCATCCTACTCTGGCAGTGCAAGCCACTTCATGAGCTATTTTGTGGCTGGAGTTGGAAGCTCCATTTCCCAAAAACGGGAGGAAGAGACAGTTGGCCACCAACTTCAGCTACTGATTAGTAATTTAGCTAGCTAAAGTATAACCCTAAGAAAAGATAAAGTTTGAACCTGTCCAAATCAGAAAGAGGCTGGTGCCACCATTTTGATTCCACTCCCAGCATTTGGGGAAGTAGGGCTGATTGAAAATCACAGTGAAGTTGGGACCAGCTTCTTTCCACTCAGATCAGACTGCAGCCCACCTACATCCTCAGCTCCTACTATACAACCAGCAAGGGGAAAAGGGCAAGAAAGCCCTAAACTATAGAGAGAAACTGCATCCAGAATAAATACATCTAGTAAGCCATATGCCAAAACACCACCAACAAATTAAAATCCATACCAAGAAACAGGTATATATGGCCCAATTAAAGGAAGAAGATAAGCCTACAGATGACATAAAAGAGTTGAGACAACTAATAATAGATGTTCAAACAAATCTCCTTAATAAATTCAATGAGATGGCTGAAGAGATTATGGATGTTAAAATGACATTGGATGAGCACAAAGAAGAATTTGAAAGCATACATAGAAAAATAGCAGATTTTACAGGAATGAGAGATGTAATAAATGACAGATGTAATAAATAATTTATTATAAATAAAAATTTATTAATTTATAAATAAATAAATGATTGGAATCATATAACAGCAGATTTGAGGAGGCAGAAAAAATGATTGATGAACTTGATGAACTGGCCTCTGAAAGTGAACATACAAAAGAACAGATGAAGAATAGAATGGGAAAAATTGAATAAGGTCTCAGGGAACTAAAGAGCAGCAAGAGACATTCAAACATATGTGCAATGGGTGTCCCAGAAGAAGAAGAGAAGGAAAAGGGAGAAGAAGGAATATTTGAAGAAATAATGGTAGAAAATTTCCCTACCCTATCGAAAGACATAGATATCTGTGTCCAAGAAGCACAATGTACTCCCATCCAAATAAGTCCAAATAGACCAATTCTGAGACACTTACAAATCAGAAGGTCAAGTGCCAAAGACAAAGAAAGAATTCTGAGAGCAACAAGAGAAAAGCAATGCATAACACATAAGGTATACCCAATAAGATTAAGTGCTGATTTCTCATCAGAAACCACAGAGGCAAGAAGACAGTGGTATGATATATTTAAGATACTGCAAGAGAAAAACTTCCAGCCAAGAATCTTATATCTGGCAAGATTGTCTTTCAAAAATGAGGGCAAGTTTAGAATATTCACACATAAACAGACTGAGAGAGTTTATAACAAAGAGACCAGTATGCAGGAAATACTAAAAGGTGTGCTACATTCTGAAAAGAAAAGACAGGAGAGAGAGGCTTGGAATACAGTCTAGAAATGAAGATTATATCAGTAAAAATAACTAAAAGTCTCAAAAAAGTAGTGAAAATATAATATGACAGATAAATCCCAAAGGTCAAAATGGGTGAAATAAGAAGTGCCTTTATAGTAATAACATTGACAGTTAATGGATTAAATTCCCCCAATCAAAAGACACAGACTGGCAGAATGGATAAGAAAATTTGAGCCATCTATATGTTGTCTGCAAGAAACTTACCTGAAACCCAAAAATACCAAAGATTAACAGTGAAAGCCTGGCAAAAGATATTCTACACATGCAGTAACAAAACAAAACAAAAAAAAGCTGGAGTAGCTACACTTATATCAGATGAAATAGACTTTAAAAGACACTAGTAATGTACAGTCTAAAGAAGAAGTGATGAAAAAATTCCATTTACAATAGTGGCTAAAATAATCACGTATTTCGGAATTAAGTTAACCAAGGATGTAAAGCACCTGTATTCAGAAATTGACAGTGCTTTAAGTCAAAAAAAGATCTAAATAATTAGAAGGACAGTCTGTTCTCATGGAATGGAAGACTAAATATCATCAAATTGTCAATTCTACCCAAATTTTTTAAAAGGTTTATTTTATTCATTTATTTCTTCCCTCACCATCTTTGCTCACTGTGCCTGTTAGTTTTATGCTTGTCTTCTGTTTTTTTAGGAGGCACTCTGAGCTGAAACTGGGACCTTCCATGTGGGAGGGAGATGCCCAATTGCTTGAGCCACCTGTTCCACACTTTGTTGTAGCTCTCTTTATGTTTTCTTCCTTGTGGCTCTGGTTACATCAGTTTGCCATGCCACCCCATCACATCAGCTTGCTGTCTTACTCAACCTTCCCAGGAGGCACTGGGAACCTAACCCAGGACATTGCATGGGGTAGGCAGGAGCTCAATCACTTGAGGCACAGCTGCTTCCCTACCCAAATCAATATACAGATTCAATGCAATCCCAATAATTCCACCAGGATTTTTAAAACAAATTGAAAACAAAATTATCAAATTTATCTGGAAGGATTAGGGGTCCCAAATAGCCAGAAACATCTTAAAAAGGAAAAGCAAAGTTGGAGGACTCTCACATCCAGACTTTAAATGTTACGTAGTTACAGTAGTAAAAACAATATCATATTGGCATAAAGACAGACAAATAGACCAATGGAACTGAATTGATGGTTCAGTAACAGACCCTCATATCTATGGTCAAGTGATTTTTGATAAGCCTGTCAAACCCACCCATCTCAGGCAGGACAATCCATTCAACAAATGGTGCTGGGAGAACTGGATATCCATAGTCAAAAGAAAGAAAGAGGACCCTATCTCACACCTTATACAAAATTTACATCAAAATGGATCAAACACCTAAATATAAAAGCAAGAATCATAAAGCTTCTAGATGAAATTGTAGGAAAACATCTTGAAGACCTGGTGGTAGGTGGTGGATTCTTAAAGGAAATAAGAGTAGGATTAAGATGGACTACTGATGCTTAATATATGTAGATGTTTTAATTACCTTTACTGTAAAAGTGTGGAAATGTATAGAATTGATGGTAAAACATTATAGTGAGTAACAGCTGGTATATAAATGGGAATGTGGTAGGAAAGGGTAGTCTAAGGATGTAAATATCAATTGAAAGAAAGCTAGAGAATAATCTATGGACTGAATAACACAGTAAACCCAGAGATGGATGAGAATTGTAGTTGAGGGTACATATGCAAGTTTCCTTTGTGAGCTAGAGCAGATGTATGTCACTATTTCAGGGTGGTGGGAATGTGGAGAAGCATGGGAAAAATACAACTGGAGTAGCCAATGAACTGTGGTTACCAGTAATAATGTAATATTCATTCATCTATGCCAAAGATATACTTTGTTGATAATGTGGGATTATGGAAAAAGTATGCCGAATGTAAACTATGGGCCATGATTAGTGGTATTCATCTGATGATATTTTCTCATAATCTCTAACAAATGTCCCATCATGGTATGGTGTGTTGATAGAGGAATATTGTATGGGAATTCTGCACATGTGCATGACTGTTTTGTAAGTTCATAACTTCTGTAATAAAGATATATTTTAAAAATAATAATAGGGTGGGTTGGGGGAAAGTACACCAAATATAAGATATGGACTATAGGTAGTAGCAAGATTTTAGTGATATTCTTTCATAATTTGTAACAAATGTCTCACAGCAGTGCAAGGTGTTGGTGGTGGGTTGATGTATGAAACCACTCTATGCTGTTATGTATGTTTGCTTTGTAAGTTCACAAATTTTACTATACACATATTATTTGTGCCTGTTCATGTATAAATGATATAATAATAATAATTGGGGGACAATCCAGCAAATGCAAGATATCTTGGATAGTAGTAATATTCTGAGGATGCCCTTTCATCATTTGTTAAAAATGTTTCAGAACAATGCAAGGTATTTGTGGTAGGATGAGCTATGAGAAGTCTGTATGATATTATGTATGTTTGTTTTGTAAGTTTACAACTATTACTCTACACCTATTGTTTGTGTATGTTTATGTAAGAGTGATATACTTCAATAAATGTAAAAATGTATATACATGCTCTACAGGGGATATAGAGTAGGCAGATAGAGGAAATTATTAAAGAACATTATCAAAGAAATAGTACAAAAATTGTTCAGAGCTTAAAGGAGAACTTTAAATTGAAAGGCTTAAAGTCAAGATGAATTAAAAAGACCCTCACCTTAGAACAATATTGTGAGGGGGAGTAGGGTAGGGGCATGAGTTGGACTTTCCATTGAACTGGGGGGAGGGTTGGAGGAAGCAGCAGGTGAACTCAAGAGATTTGCAGGTCTGTGTTTAAAACTGCAATTGAGGGAATGTTCTTTTGGCAAATATGGCAGGGAGGATTACTGGAGAAGGGCATCGGGGTGGGATGATATGGGGGGTTGGGTGAATCTGGGGCATGCCTCTGTGGAAGATGAAAGTGCTCAACTTGTCATAGTGTGTTATCTCAGTGAATGGAGACCCACACAATAAACAAGAAAATATTAAACTTGCATCCTGGGGAGTCCTGTTATGTTCTCAATTAGAGGGTCATGAATCTTTGGAGAACAAAGGCAGTGCCTAATAAAAGAAAACAGACCAATATGTCAAGCCCTTAATATTATTGCATGTAACTATGAACATTATTCTTCAAAAACTGAAACTTAGTGGTTACCATAGGCCCTGAGGGGGAGGGGAGAGTGTGGCAGTTTGATATTATTTATGAATTACAAAAAGAAATATAGATTATGTTTGTAAACTGGTCTGTTCTTCTGGGCATGATACCCTTTGATTGTATTAGATTCAGCTGAAAAGCCTTTGATTAAATTATGTTAAAATTAGGGCTTTGATTCAATCATGTCATTAGGAAGGAACTCAGGGTTGAGTCCCCACCCACTTGCTGGGCTATATAAATGGATAATCAAGAAGGCACATAGGAAAAGATACAGAGGAAGAGAGCTCCATAGACATCAAAGAGAAGAGAACTTTGATCCTGCAGCCCCAGGAAGAGAGATGAGCCATTTGTCTGATCATTTGCAGCTGAAGAGAACAAAGCAGCTGAGCCCTATGCCAGCCTACAGCTGAGATCACAAGGAGCTGGGCCCACAGAGCCTTAAGAAGAAAGAGGAATGCTGAACACTCACAAACATCACCCATCTTGTTTCACACATGGCAACTGACTTTGGGGGAGAAATCAATCTTGAGTTAGACTCTTTAGGGCCTAGTCACTGTAAGCTTTTACCCCAAATAAATACACTTTATAAAAGCCAACAGACTTCTGGTACTTTGCATCAGCACCCCTTTGGTTGACTAATACAGGGAGGGAAGAATAGAATAGATGGAACATAGGGCATTTTCAGGGCATTGGAATTCTTCTGCATCATCTTGCAATGATGGATACAGGCCATTTTAAATTTTGTCTAAACCTATAAAAGTGTATGAGCAAAATGTAAACCACTGACCATGGTTACTTGCAATGCTTTGATATTTGACATCAATTGTAACAAATGTACCATACACATGTAAAATATTATTAATGGGGGAAAGTTGGAGAGGAGGAGGTTTTTAAGTATATGGGAATCTCCTCTATTTCCTATGTGACTTTTCTGTAAACTAAAGCCTCTTTGAAGATAAAATAATACACTGGGGAATATATGCAAGAAACTGTCACTGTGCATGAAAGATAACAGATCTTACAAGAATGAAACAATGATATTTTTATATTTTATTATTTTATTTTTTCTATATTATTTGTTATTTTTAACTATTATTTTATTTTCAGACTATACTTATTTGTTTATTTTTGGCTTTGCTTTTGGAGAGGTTTTGGATCACAGAAGGGTCACAACTGTGGCAGTGGAGGATCACTGGCATGGGGTATCAGTGATGGGGGATGTATGGAGAGTGGTGCACAAGGGACATGCCTCTATGGCATATGAATATGTTCAAGGTGTCTTGGGGCATTGTCTCAGTGGGTGGATATCCAAACAATAATCAAAAGTTTATTGAATTCCCATCCTGGGAAGTCCTGCTACATTCTCCAATAGAGTGGAAAGAATCCCCCAAGTGCATGGGCAGTGCCTAGTGAAGGAGGACAGACCATTATACCAGGCTCTTGATATTATAGGTTATACTTATAAGCTTTTTCTTGTGAAATTGAAACTTTGCCTGGTATTATACATTGCCTAAGTGTTACCTCCTGAAAGCTTCCTTTTTGCTAAAATGTGG
>JAQZBX010021170.1:10871-32590 GCA_029593785.1 Cabassous unicinctus
TTTTTTTTTTTTTTTTTTTAGTTTTGTTTGTTTATTTTGTTTTGTTTTTGCTTCTTGTCTGCTTATTGTCTGTTTCTTTTTTGGGAGGCACTGAGAACAAAAACCTGGACCTCCCAGGTGGGTGGTGGGTGGCCAACTATTGAGCCACATCTGCTCCCAAATACCAATGAATTTTTATGGCTAAGAGACTTAAAAGTGAGTTGGGAGGTTATTCCAGAGGTTACACTTATGCATGTCTCAACAGGATCTCCTTGACTACCACAGTAAACAGTGCTTCAAATGCCAGGCTTCTGAAGGCTCTAGAGACATCTAGACACTATAAGTAGGGCAGACAATCTCAGGAATTCTGCACCCAGTCAATGGGCCTTACTTTGGAATATATGCTCCCCAAAGTTGGACTTATTTATAATTTCCCTACACATGGTTCTTCTGCCTTCTATTTGAACATATAATTAGCAGTATATTTACTATATATATTTCCCAGAGACTTAAACCTTCAGTCTGTTCATATGCCAGTTGAGCCCTGAATCTCAGCAGAGTTGCAATACCTATTAACCAGTTCATCAGACTCACCCAGGACAACTAACAAAAGGATAATGATGGACAATGCCCATCCCAGGAAGTGGAGAGCATCTGTAACTGTAAGCAATACAGTTCCATTCATCTGCCCCATGACATCTAAGCCCTCTCTCAATCAGATACAGTATGGGTATCACCATTCCAAAATTCTCAAGTTTGAGGAATGAACAAACATAAAAGGAGAAAGCAACAATGGAGGAAAGTAGACATGATTATTCTAGCAATGGAAGAATTTGTATAACTGATATAAATGCAGTGGCCACCAGAGATTCTGAGGGGAGGAAGAAGGAAGAATAGGTACAAAATAGGACATTTTTGAGATATTAGAATTGTCCTGCATGATATTGCAATGATGGATCCAGGCCATTATACATTTTGTCAAGTCCTATAAAATTGTGTGGAGCAAAGTGTAAACTCTAATATAATCTATAGTCATTGGTTAGTACAATGGTTCAACATGTGTTCATCAATTGTAGCAAATGTATCACACTCATAAAAGATGTTAATGTGGGAAAGTGTGGGATGGGGGTGGGGTATATGGGAATCCCCTATATTTTTGATGTAATATTTATGTAATCTAAATTCTCTTTTTAAATTTTTTTAAAAATTAAGAGAAGACCCACACCCTAGAATATTATTGTGAAATTTCACATCACCATGGTTAAAAATAAAAACAGATTTGTTAAAAAGGTTGTTTCCAAATCTTTGGAAATGAATAGAAATGGTTAAAGCATTAAACAAATGCAAACACCTGCACAAAATATTAGCATAATGAATCTTGTAATGAATAAAAACATTATACCTCAAAAAAAAAAAGACTCAAAAAAACCCCAAAAACAAAACAGAAAACTGAAAGTAAATATAAAAACAAAATCTATAAAACAAAACAAAACAAAAAAGAATTTAAATATTCTTTGAAATAAAAATAAACCTGTGAGGGTTTAAACAGCAGAAAAATATCTTAACCATCAGCAACAACACTGCAAAATACAAAAGAGTATTAAAATACCTTCAAGTGTCTGAGGGAATAGTATTTTCAACTCTGAATTCTGTTCCTGCCAAATATCTAATCATTTGTGAGGACAGATAAGAATGCTGAACTTTATCTCCAGGCTTGTTATCTTGCAAGTTTCACTGAAGACATTCTCTAACAAGACAAAAGAATCCTGAGAGAAAGAACAAGATGTAATTGAGGAAGCAGTGGAGCAAACCCAAACAAGCAGTTTAGTATCTCTCATTCAGGAGGCTCCACCCCAGGCCTAGGAGGCCTCACTCCAGCTGGAAATGTGAAGAACAGTGGCCAGCAGGGAGGCCATCAGAAGGAAAGCTCAAAATGCTGTAAGAAATGAAGGATGTGATAAAAGTAGATAATGTAAGAGATAAGAAAGGCAAAGAGAACTTCCAGGAAAACAAAAGCTTGAAGAGAAAAAATTAAATACATATATGAAACCTTAGAATAATAGGGAATTTATGTGATAGGATGAATTGATACTGCCAATATCTACCTGACAAGGTGGGAAGCTGCATGATTTTAATATATTTTAAGGAATTCAACACTACAGTGATAAGTAGGAAAGAAACTACAGTAAATATATTTCTATCATGGGATGAGGGTACAGGAGAGCTGGGGAGTCTACGAAGCTCACTGTTTCTGTCCAACTAGTGGTAACAGATGAGGTGAGGGGGCACTGGAGGGGGGAGCAGAGAGGCAGTAGCTCTTTCATTTTAACTCCTACACTGTCTTTCTTACTCTTTAGCCATGTGCATATTTCATTGTACAAATAAATTTAATCAGAAATAACTTTGGCAAGAGCTTCTGTTCCAGTGACACAAGTTCTGGGTCTAATTGGACAATACTAGATGAAAGTGAACACCCTGGCCTTTCTGCCCTTCTGCACCCTTAAATAAAAGGTGAGGGGGTCATGGCATCTGTTGCAGAATGATTTGTCCTGTCCAGAGCAGACTTACCTGTGGGACCAGGATCCCCCAGGGTGGTGAGGGGCACACCTGCACTGGTGCTCAGATGGCACATCATGAAGTCCAGCTCCTGACTTGGACCAGCTGCCCACTCTGGAAAGAAATATCTGTGGAAGACATCAGTGTGAGGGACATCAGCCATGATCCTGAGATGACCAGTGTGGGGTCTGCCAGGTTGCTGCCAGTAGTCAGAGAGCAGAGGCCAGGCCCAGGGCAGATGAGGGGCCAGGAGGCAGTGTGGAAGCCCAAACCCCCACCAATATTTCAGTGCCCTATAGAGACCTGTGGGAAAAGCAAACACCACCCCTCAGTGGGCAGAGGCTCCTGCAGGCTGGCACCTGGGAAGAGACTCCAGCTATATTTGGGAATCTGGGTTCCCATCTGGGCTCAGCACTGACTGGCTGTGGGGCCCATACATCAAGAGTCACACTGTGCTCCCCTGTCCTCCTGCAGCATGAGAGATGGGAGGACTAGAAGCTGGGCCTGAGGGGCTGGCCCTAGGGACATTTAATGAATATGGTTGCTGGAAACCTGAAACTCATTAGCAGTTGTGTTTACAATGGCTGCAAATGGAGTGCTGGTTCAAGACTGAAAACTCAGTAGGATTAGCAAGAGCCCCAAAGTGGACTCAACAGAAGATGGTTCATTAAAGCAACACCAGGCAGCAAGTAACTAGTAATTTATGAATTAATATTCATCATACATTCACTGCTTCCCAGACTGTGCTCCAAGCCTTTTGTTACCCCACATAATCTCTGAAGCCATCTCCACAGGTACCATCACTAGCCCCAATTCACATGTGGGAAAACAGGCACAGAGAGATCAGGTGAACCTGCCCAAGATCACACTGCAAGGTGGTCCAAGCCTGGAAGTGAACCAGCTTGGTCAGGACAGGCCACAGCCCTGGCTTTTGTTCCAGCCCTACCCCAGCCAGCTGCATGGGCCATCAGCACCCACATTATTGTTCCAGCAGCTTTGAACTCATTGAAAGAGGAACATAGGAGGCAGGGGCAATGCTTGGAAACAGCACCTGGGGCAGAGGAGGAACTTAGAAAAGATTGGTTTATCCAAATGATATTTGAAAACACAAAATACTAGAAATACATGACAGTGACAGCTATACATTATACTTTTTTCTAAGTCTGCCTCTCCCATTGTTAGAAGGAAGCTGTCCCCACCTACATTCTCAGGGGCTCCTTCCATCCCATAGTAGAGCTGTCTCTGCTCCCAGCATCCAAGGACCCACCCTCTCCCAGCCCTGAAGCCCCATCCTCAGGGCAGAGCAGGGTCTGAAAAGGTGAGGTGGTCCTGCTGGCCACAGAGACAACAGAACCTGGGAGCCAATGGCTTTGAGAGGGTCTCATATCCAGCAAATTCTGGGGCCAGGGCCAGCAGTTGCCACAGTTCCTGGGTGGCCTCTGGGGACTGCAAAGTGTCACTTCTCTGGCTTCCTGCTGAAAGCATAGCAGAGTTAGAGGAAGGGGAGGCTAGGAGCTCTAATGCCCCTTTCCCTGGCATAGTTAGGTCTTTCAAGCAGGCAAGAACATCCACTGCTTGGAAGAGGGCATCACCACTGCTTCAATCCACTGTCCTTTATTGCTTGGTCTGTCTTCGGTCTTAACCAACAAACCAGAATTATGAATCCTGGACACCCCACAAACCATAACACTGAGTTCAACAGCACCTTCCACCTGGCAGTAACACAGGCCTGTCTCCCACCCAACTCTTGGCTCTGGCTGCATGTGAAGCTCTAAACACAGTGTGGCTCCCACAGCCCACCTGGCCAATACTCAGTGACACAGGAGCCACTGAGCACAGTCTGAGGCCAGCCTTGGCTGCATCATTCTCACTCCCTGATGACAAACTGATCCAAACACACCTGATGGTGAACTTGAGCCACCAGGAAAACCCCTGAACCTATAAATGGCATGCTGTCCATGCCTAATCAGAAGGACACAGGGTGAGTGTGAAGCTTGCCAGAGCCAGCAGCCCACCCCCAAACTTTGAGGAGCCTGGGCCCTCATGCCACTCACCTGACAGCACAGGCCTGTCCCCAAACTGGGCATGAGCTTAGGGGTTGCCTGATGGCGCTGGTAAGCCTTTTTCTGACCTCAGGAGGGGGGACCTTCAGTGCCACCAGTAGTTGGTGAAACCAGTTACAGACTTGCTCGTCCATCAAGCTTATCTACAATGCCAGGTGCTCCTGCCCAGGACAACAAGATAGTCAGTCCAAGTCCACCCTGGTCTCTTCAATGGCAGATGTGGCAAAATGTGAGGGAACTGGAGGGCCACTTGCCCTCACATTCACAGGTTTGCTACCAAATGTTCCTCTGGTCAAAGTGAGAGATGTGCCTGTGATGAGCCCATTGGAACAGCACCTGTTGGCCCCCAGATGGTCCCCAGAGCCCATTTGAAAAGCCCGAGCATCATGAGGCTGGCAGAATGACTCCCTTGTGGACAGCACAAATCATCCCCAGTGGATCACACCTCCATCTGCAGGTCTCCCCAGGTGTGGCCAAGCCACCAGGGCCTCTGCACCTGATCTGGCAGCTTTTCTTTCTACAGTGGAAGAGCCAGAGCTCAGAGGATAACCAGGATGGCTTTGGGCCTCCTCCTGCTCCAGTGAGGGCTGCCTTCCCCTCCAGCTCTCTCCTGTTCCCTGCATGGTTGTTCCTGATGGATGGGTTCCCCACATGCTGAGCTCACACCTCCCCATAGGTTTCTCTCCCTGGTGAGACCTTGGCTTGCTCTCCTTTCCCCACATGGTAAGTGCTCAGGGCCTGCACACAGGAGATGCTTAAGGTACATGGATTGAAGCCAGCTGATTGGCAATGTTTTGGCTCCATGTGGCAAAACAAAGCCTCTGAGTATGCAGACTCTCCAATTGGGGCAGGGATGCCCACCAATGAGCACTTGTCCTGGAGCCACCAGGTCACAGTAGATGAGGGACTCTCAGGAGACCCTGCTGTGGCAGATGAAACTTAGACAATGAAAAACCCAAGTGTGCACTCAGGTGTAGAAACAAAGTTTTATTACTCATGGGCCCAGAGGAGAGTCAAGTTTCCAAACTATCTGAGCACCAAGTCTTGGCTCTCATAAGTTTATATAGGGACTTTATATGGGCAAGTTCCTAAGCAAGTGGGCAGGCAGGGGTTACAAAAGCAAAAGGTCTGAGTTTAGCTTATCTTCCTAAAGCAGAGGGCTATAAGGGAGGAAAAGAGTCATTATCTGTTTAGAGTTGTAAATTCCAGTTGAAAGGGGCAGGCAGGGAGTGCTTATCTTTTTAAAGCTGTGGATTCCAGGAAGAAAGGGAGGAAGGGAGAAAGGGATGAGAGGTGCTTATGTTCCTGAAGCTGTGGGTTTCTGCAAAGTGGGGGTTAGTGCTGCAGCACTTCCTTTATCAACCTGAGGCAGCCCCTGGAGGGGACACACCTGGAGGGACAGTCCTAGGGAGAACAGCCTGGGGAGAACTTTCTGGGCATCAGACTGTCCATAAGGAGCTCCTCAGGGAGGGCCAGCCTAATGGAGAAGCACTCTAGGGGAGGAGTATCCTGGGGGAGCATCCTGTGAGGGAGTAGTCTCATTGGGAAGCATTCTAGGGGGAGCAGCTTGTGGGGGAGCATCCTGGGGAGCAGAATAGAGGGGAGCATTCTAGGGGAGAGATTTCTAGGGAGGAATCCTGGGGAGGAGCAGCACAGGGAGGGCACAGCCTGGGGGAAGCAGCCCCACCTTCCACTCACCCTTTGAGCCTTGTTGGGGTTGGTGCCCACACCCAAGGTGAAATCCTGCAGCTACTGGTGAACCTCTCTGGGAAAGTACTGGCTCCTTAGACCCTCTGGGCATAGGGAGGAGGGAGGTGGGTGCCTGGACAAGGAGAGTGATGGGGAAGGTTATGGGAACAGGGACCCCCAAGTCTGCCCCCTCTCCCCCTCCACCTCTCTGTCCTCAGTCTGGGGAGAAGTGTGACCAGCTGCCTCCCATAGACACATATGCACAGGCAGAGGTGCTGGCCACCTGCAGACCCCAGCTGAGGGCCACAAGTATAGGGCCACAACAGGGTTCCTGACATGCCAAGGGGCCCACTCCTGAGCCCAGCTCCTTCATCATATCCCAAGAACCTGCCCACCACCCATACACAAGTTTGGCACTCAGCTCCTTTCTGTGGAAGAGTTGTGTGTGGGGGCAAAGGATCAGCTGTCAGGTATTCAGCCACTGCTCCCCTGGGAGTTCCTGAGGGTGGAGCCAGAAGGGGCAGGACCTCAAGAGAGCAGATGGGAGGGACCTGGAGTGGCAGGACCCAGAGTGGGTGGATCCCAGCCTGGGCAGACCCTGAATGAGCAGGATGCTTAGTGGCTGGCACCTTGAGTGCCAGCACTAAAAATGAGGAGGAAGAGGAGTGGGGGACCCAGAGTGGTGGGACCTGGAATGAGGACACCCAGAGTGGGGGTAACTGGAGTGGGGGACACCAAGTGGGCCACCTACTCACCTGGTCAACGGCTCCTGGAATTGTCCACCTCTGGGCAGAGCTGTGCCCCAGGGCTTAACTTCCTGTCCCTCTCCAGGACCAGTTACCTGGGGCAATGGCCTCCACCAGCCCCTTCCCTCACCCGCTGCCTGCTGGGAGCAGCACCTGCACACCTGCCCCCTACTCTCTTTTCCTCTCAGGCCCTACTCTGGCTGCAGGGATGCTGGAGCTGAGGGCTGCAGCATCCTCCACCCCAGAGCATTCTCCCACCCTGGCCACCTCAGCTCCTTCCCCTTGTCATTTCCCTGCAGTCCCCTTCTGGGTCCCTGGGATTCTGGCTGAGGTCTCCTCCTGTGGTCACTCCTGCCATGTAAATGAACCTCAGATGATTCATCCCATGCAGGGTCCCCACCCTTGTCCTGCACCCTCTTTATTGCCCAGCACCAACAGGCAGGGATGGGAAGCAGCCATCAGAGCCAGTGACTGCAGCCCCCACCCCCATGCCAGCCCCACTCCCTGGGCACTCCCTTTTCATTGGCTCCCATGCCTGCAAATACTGGAGGCCCTGGGACATCAGTGCTGTCACCATATTCACTGAATCTCCACATGTCCCACTCAACACAGCCCCCTGGCCTGGGGGAGCCCATCCCCCACCACACCTGAACCCTCTGCCCTGCTCTCTTGCCACAACCCCAAGCTCATCACACTCACCCATGCTGTCCACTCCCATTTGGGGAAAGAACAACTGCCAATGATTCTCCAGCAAATACCATCTCAGGGGACACCCAGCCCCCAGGCTGCCTGCCCATCTGCCTCAATGATGCCTTCACTCTCCTGCTCTCCCCTCAGGCCCCCATTCCCCCACTGCTCATGGTCACTGAGGACCTTGGTGCTAAATTCACAGTGATGGAAGGTAACCAAGTGAGAAGTGCTTCCCTGTCCCACACCCAACCTGCTCCCAGACTGACCACCAGAACCTGGGTGGCTCCCACAACTGCCCCTGGCTTGCCCAGGACTCCCCCAACATCCACCTTTCAGCACTGTCAGTCTTTCCTCTCTGGGTCATTCCCTTAGCTGGGGTGTCTGTAGATCCCTCATCTCACACATTGGCCTCTTCAGCCTACCCCACCCCTCCAGCTGCCCTGTGATGCTGCTCCCCACTTCCGCAGCACCTCTCAGAATGATCTAGACTCCTGGTGCTGACTTCAGGTGCCACACTCTCCGTGGCCCACTCAAACCTGTCTGCCACAACACAGCATTGTGGCTCATCAGCCAACTCTATCCATCAAGCTGCCTGGACAAACCTCATCTTCTTGGCTTCCAGAACACCACACCCTTCTAATGTCCCTCTTATCTCCCCCACCATGCCCTCTCAGATCCTCTGCTGAAACCTCACCCTACTCTGGGAAGTTCAGGGATGAGACCCTGAAGGTCAGAGAAATAGGGTCTTAGCCCTAAGCCCTCTCTCCCCCTCTCTCACTGCACCAGGGTTGAGCAAAAGCCAGCACAGCAACGCCTGCTAATAGTTGACAGCCACTGAAGCAGGATGACAGTTCCCACTGCTATTCTGTACTTCTTTGTATACTGGAAATTTCTGTAAAGAAAAAGTGATGTACAAATAGTTGTCTGCTGAAAGTTTGATATCCAAGTGCCTATTGAACAACACCATGAAGGTCTACATATCACACACTCAAATGAAACTCCATTCCTCCCCCTCAAAGTCTCCCCCAGTGCCCAGGGTTGTGGACAGTGCATGAGGAGCACTGTGCCAGGAGCCTCCTGTTGTTCCTACAGAACCGAGGGCCAAACAATTCCTGCATGTCAAACCTGGCCCACCACCTGTTTTCCTGTGGCCCAAGAGCAGAGAATAGCTCTTATTCTTTTTAAGGGTTCTAAACCGCCCCTCCACACACAGACACTTTGTGGCCCCCACTGTCTACCAACTACCTGGAAAGTTGCTGACTCCCCTCCAGGATGCCAAGCCCCTCCTGCACCCTGGCCTTGTCCTGGCAGCACCTACCACCATGCCAGTCCAAGGAAATAACATCCTTGTCTGATGCTCTGCAGCCCCCAACCTCCCTGCTCCATGGGCCCTGCAATTGCAGCCAGACCTTGACTGACACAGCAGATGACAAATATCACTCAGTGAGGGCACATGGTAGATGCTGGAGAAATGCTGGCTAAGGGGGCACTTGTTGATATGTTCTGACTCTTCCCACTGCATTGGGTTCTCCTGCCCCGCCTCTGTGATTTCACCCCCTGGGCCATTGGTGAGGCCCTTGCAGTAAGCACAAACCCATGCCCAGAGCCTACTTCTTCCTGGGGGAACCCTGTGGGGTAAAGACTAACTCATGCCAGGGCCTACCTCTTCCTGGGGGAACACAGTGGGGTGAACACAAACTCATGCCCACTGCACACTTATTCCTCAGTGAGCCCTGTGGAGTTAGCACAAACCTTTGCCCAGCACACACCCTTTCTGGGTGAGCCCCATGAAGTAAGGACAAACCACACCCAGAGTCTAACTCTTTTTGGAGGAGCCTACTTCTTCCTACAGTGGAACTTCTGAACAGGTTCAATGTGGCCACGCCCAGCCTGTTCCTGTCCAGCTCATAGTATATGATGGTCCAGAGCTGCACCAGCTCCTGGCTGCCTCCTTGCAAATACCAGCAGCCCTGCTAAGGAGAGCATGCTGAGCCCTGGCTGCCTTCATCCTCCTGGAGTGCATGAGAACTGGAACCCAGGCTCCTGTCCTCCAGGAAGGAACCATGCCTGGGTCAGGGACTGGGACTTTGGGGTGAATCCTACTTCTGTTGTCTACAAAAGCCCCTGAGTGGCCAAGTGGTGAAAGTAGAAAATGGCCAGGGCTCCCCTGCCTCTCACCAGCAGTGTGGCCCTGTGGGAATTGGGTCATGACATGGGGCCATGGAACATACTCACATCATCCCCAAGAGGACCATACTCCCTGGACCCCCTAAAATATCCCATGAGTTGAAAATTGCTCTGAGTCTCATCCTGCTGGGGGAAGCATGGGGCTAGGAGAAGGCAAAGAATGGACCTCTGACCCCAGGCCCTGGGAGAGAGGAGCATGGCCCATGGAGGTTTGCCCCATGTCTGCTGTGAAGGACTTTCACCTCCCCAGCAAGGCTGGCCTCAGGCTCTGCACTCTGGGCTGAGCAGGAGCAGGGACCCTATATTAGTCAGCCAAAGGGGTGCTGATGCAAAATACCAGAAATTAGTTGGCTTTTATGAAGGTTATTTATTTGGGGTAGAAGCCCACAGTTACCAGGCCATAAAGCATAAGTTACATTCCTTACCAAAGTCTTTTGTCATGTGTTGGAACAAGATGGCTGCCAGCATCTGCAAGGGTTCAGGTTTCCTGGGTTCCTCTCTTCCCAGGGCTCATTTCTCTCCAGACTCAGCACCTCTGCTCTCAATACAAGGCCAGCAGTAGAGTATCAGGCAAATGGCTCAACACATTTCCTGGAGCCTCTACTGTGTCCAATTGAGCCTTCTCTCATTCCTCACATACTGCTTCTCTGTGTGTTTACATCCCAGGCTCCAGTATGAAAACTCCAAACTCCCTTCTCTGTGATGCAGTTTCTCTGTGAATCCCTGCTTCTTTGATGAGTGGGTCTTAATGTCCTCCCGAGTGGCCCAATCAAAGCCCCAATCATTATTTAATCAAGTAAAATTGAAACCTGTGAATCCAATATAATCTAATATGCCCAGAGAATATTACCAGACCAGTTTACAAACATAATCATTATCTATTTTTGGAATTCATAAATAATGCCAAACTGCTACAGACCCCTTCTGTGGCACAACACATGATCACTCACCCTGGAATGACCTGATTCCACTTACTGGACTGTCCAGTTAACAAAGAATGCATGGCCTTGGCCCAAACCTGTTGTCCACCATTTACTTAACTCTGTTGGCCAACACAGCGAGCCTTCCTGTGGTCTGTTCTGAAATTTCTCACCACAAGCACTCACTGAGCCATTGTTCTTGGGACTGTTTTGGTGAAGATGCCAGAATTTCTTCTGGAGACATTGAGACTTGTTCAGTGTTCTCTCCAGGACAGTAGATTAATGCTGCTCTCACTGGGGCTTTGGGAACCCCACACTGTGTGATGCCCAGGCCTCTGGGATGGTAGCTCACTATGACCTTGCCTGCCTGGAGACTTCAGGGACCCTTCACAGAACTTCCCCACCTGCCCCAACTGAGCAGCACAGGCCAGAATCTTTCCTACTCTTGGCATGGTGGCCTCAACATGGGGAAACCTCTTCAGAGAGGCTGCCCCAGACCACCCAACTGAGCTGATGACACTGCCTTTTGTCCTACTGCCACTCTGTCCCAGGCCCACCTCTAAGAGCTGGCAGGCAGTCTGGTGCTTCTCCTGCTGGGCCAGCATGCACCTGCACACCAGAACCACAGCCTCACTGTCCAGCAGGTACAGGCAGAGTAGTCTCTGCAGCAGGGCCTGCACCAAGGGCTCTGCCTGGACAAGGTCATCCTTCAGGTCCAAGCACAGCCTTCCTGTAAGTGTCACCAGCTGTGTGGCTGGTGGACAAGAGTGCCCTCTCTCCTGCAGCAGCACCAGGAAGCTCTGCATTGCTTCTCAGGCCAGGGGTCTGCTCTGCCAACACAGAGAACAGTCAATGCAGCACTGGCCTTGGTCACCACACAATGCACATGGCACTACCCACACCCTCCTCATCCTCACACCACATCCATGCAACCCACCCAAGTAAAGGCAGAGGTCGGGGCCAGATACCCTTGAGAATTCCCTCCCAAACCCCCAAAGAATACAGTCCTCAAGGAACTCTGACTGAGGGCCATCCTCATGACTAGGGCCACCCTGCACAGCTACTCTGTCTCTGAACCTCTCCTCTGCCCCCATGGGCCACACTGACTTAGACAGCTGAGAGGCCCATCCCTGGCCTGGCCCAACAATGAAAAAAGTACACAAGGAAAGGAAAGCCCCTGCTTAGCAGTGCTGCTTGTTGACCCTGGTGGGTCATATTCTGCCTGTGTGCTTTGGCTCACTTCCCTTCCTAGGAGCTTGTGAGGTGGTGCCTAGAGCTGCCCCAGTTGGTAGGTGTGGACATCCAGCTCAGAGAGTTGAGGCAACTTCCTAGGGTCACCAGGTGGGTGACCCCAGCAAGCTGACCTCCATGTCCAGGCACTGACCCATCTACACCTAGAAGGCCACTCTGTCCCACTGAGGCATGGGTAAACCCCCAACTGGAACCTCCAGAGCTAGGCAATACTTGGTGGGTCTCTTGGGCTTTCTGAATTTTCCTCAGTTTACACAAAGCTCACAATGTACAAAGACACACATTTTCACATCAGAAACAGAAAAAGGGATGAACTGCCTTTGCCACCCTGAGCCTGCCTGATACCCATGGCCTTGCTCATATACCCAGTTCTGACACATTATCTGCCAGGGGACTGGGATATGCTGAAGTTTGTGCCCCCATGGACACTTAAGCACATCCTAGTGCCTGCCTTTCCAGAATGCCTTTGTTTGCATCTGAACTCTCTTTTCTATGAGGTGTACTTCTAGGAGTGAAGTTAAAGTGGAGTGGGATATGGAAATTAAAATTATTCATTGATATGCCAAACTGCATTCCAAAAGGGCAGCAAGAACCTACATGTCCATAGAGGACTGGTGGCTGGGCCTGTTTATCCCACTGGCCTGGGGGTCTGCTCTGTCTTTCTCATTGTCTCCATCCAGGCTGAGCATATGTGGGTGTCCTTGGAATTCCCAGGCTGGTTCTTGCAAGCCCCAACTGCTGCTCCTCCTTCCCTCTGTATATTATTCCACCAGGGTGACTCACATTAGTCTCCAGACCCCTCTTCCCAAATTTTAGCAGCCCTCCTGTCCCCAGCCTCAGGACCTTCACACCCAGGGTGACCATGCTTTTCTGAGCACTTCACCAACTTCAGGAAGCTCTGGGCTTCAGATAAGTGGCAGAAGACCCTGTGCCACTTTTCAAAAGAGCAGAATTTCCAGGACTTCCACTGGAGGAGGGCTCCTCTCACCACCCTCATTTACTTGAGCACAGACCTGTCCCCACTAGACTCTTGGAATAGGCAGGGAATTGGGAGGGAAACCTGGAGGCAAGACTTCCACTACAAGTCTGATTCAGAGACCAGAATTTAAGATTCAAAATGGATTCATTTGTGGACACTGGTATTGAATTGAGATCATGGCCTTTCCAGGCCTGGGTATTTAAGAGGGGAATGGAGCAGAAGAAACCTGCTGGGCATCTGCACTGCAGAACCCCCATTTGCCCAGCATCCAGATATCTGTCTGGAAAGACCCGCTGTTCTGCATGTAAAGGCCCACACCCTCCCGCTGCATACTTCTGTGGTGGTTCCACTTCTCAGCACTGGGGGTCACCTTTGGGTCTCCTGCATCTGGCTGCTCCCCCAGCTGCCCCCACCTGGACTCACCCTGGTGTCCTGTGCTCGGCCACTCCCTGCTGCCATTTCCACAGTCAGGGCTGATCACAGTCTCCAGGCGCCTCCACCAGTGCTGTTAGGGAAGGCCAGGGCACCAACGCATTGCCACAACCCACAGCTGGGGCACACAGCATTGTGGGTCCTACAAGTGTGGGCACAGCCCACACCCACCATTTGGGCCAATCCTGCCGCTCATTCCTGGTCTGCATTGCTTCCTGTGCATGGGACATGGAGCGGCCTGGAAGTTTGCAAAGCCCTGCAGAATTGTGTTTCTCCCAGGAAGGCACTGGGCCTTTCCTATCAAAGCTTCTGAACCCCGTGGTGATGCTCAGTGAATATACTCCTGATCACCCATAAAGTAGTAACATATTTTAACTGGCAATGTAAGCTCCCAAAATGTCAAATAAAGTACCATTCAATATTAAATTAGATTTAAAAATAATTACACAAATTCTATGATTCTAATTTTCATTTGTTTGAAAAGCAGTTACTTTTCTTAGTTCCTGTGCAATCAATTAGCCCCAGGTAAGATGCTTCTGTTTACAAACATGTGTCTTACTTAACATTTTGAGATATGGCGACTGTTCCCTATTTACTATCAAGAAACAGGTCCAATAAATTTTTTAACACTTTAGAAAAGACCTCTGCCTGTAAGTGGCAGCTCAGATTTTTTTTTTAATTTTTAAAAAAATTTTAAAAGATACTTAGATTACATAAATGTTACACAAAAATTGTAGGGATTCCCATGTGCCCCACCTCCCTCTCCTCCCACAACCTCCCACATAAACGTCTTTCATTAGAGTGACACATCACCTGCAATAGATATAAACATCTTGGGGCTTTGCCACTAAGCATGGACCATAGTTCACATTGTAGATCACACTCTCTCCCACACAGTTCTGCATGTTATATGCTGGTGTAAAATGGCCTATATCTGTCATTGCAATGTCACTCAGGATAATTCCCAAGTCCCAGAAAAGCCCCTGTATTATAACTACTTTTCCTTCTCCCTGCCCCAAAAGCATCCAGTGGCCACTGGCTCCACATTAATGTTGTAATTACTTCCATTGCTTGAATCACAATATGTACATAATAGAATACCAGTAAGTCCACTCTAGTCCATAGCTCTTCCCCCAATCCTGAGGAGTCTGAGATGGTGATATTCACTCTACCTCCAAGGGAGAGGGGGCTTATATCCCATGGATAAGATGGATGGGATTATCCTGCCTGCAGCTGCAGACTTTCCATTCCCTGGGATGGCCATTGTCCATCATCATCTTCCAACAAGGTGTCCAGGGTGGGCAGCTCAGATATTGAGCCTATGATAGTCAGACTCTAAAGCCCACACTCCTAACCTCAGCACTACAGGTCAAATTCTTTATAACCTTTATATCTAATGGAGCATCGTATACTAGCAGAAGTCAGTGCCAGCATGTATTTAATCAATGCCTTTTGCAAACCTAGGCTGTCTTTCACCTTCTCCATTCTCTCTAAAGTGAAATGTAATCTTTAGTGCAGTTTAAACATACTTGCCCAGTATTTCTCAATCTTCTATTCTCACCTGAACCCAGATTAGATTGAAGTGGATTCTCAGGTCAATTACATAATAGTTGTGTTGGGCAACTTACTGATCCTCTCTGAAAACTAGGGAAAGTGATAGGAGAAATGCCATTAATTTAAGATCTTTGGGATCATGATATCACCACCATTTTGTTTCCTGTATAAACTGTTGAGTCTTAACACATTCAGCATCTGGTAGTGCAATTTGCCCTTTTTCCTTTCCCCCTTCATAAATTTTCTGGCAGTCCCTGCACTTTCCTCCATCAGACTTTGTTGAGCACATTTAAAAAAAAATTTCCTTATGGACAGAAGGCTGGAAGTTAAGTTCCTTAGGGACTCCCCTGAGTAACTAGCAGTACTGTTTTGTGAGTATGAAAGATATTTAAAGGGAAAGTATAAGGTCATTTATATTATCAAAAGGAAAGCTAAAAAATGTAACAAGAAACTGTAGCATAGTAAATCCACATGTGAAATATGAATATTGGTAAAATTGCATATATAAGACCATTTTTCTTTGAAGCTGAAAAAATGTATGTTTATACAACAAGGTGTTCCTATCAGACAAAACAAAACAAAACAAAACAAAACAAACTACCTATTATGCTAAGTGAAAGAAACCAGACAGAAAGTACTACTTATTATATGATTCCATTTATATAAATTGTAAGTATAAATCAATTTATAAAGATGAAATTAGTTTAGTAGATATATAAGCCTGGGGAGGGACTGCTAAGGGGTTTGGAATTTTTCTTTTTGGAGTAATGAAATTGTTCTAAAATTTTTTGTGGTGAAGAATACACGACACTGAGACTATACTAAAAGCTGTTGATTATATACTTTGGATAGATTTTATGGTATGTGACTATATCTCAATAACACTGCTTAATAAATTTTAAAAAGTGCAAGATTTGGCAGAAGTAGCAGCTATGTACAGCAGGGGAAGCATAGAGAGATTGAGAGGTGAAGAATTTTCTTGTTTATTTGTCTGTTTTTTGTTTGTTATTATTACTATTGAAATAATGAAAATGCTGTAATAACAATTGAAGCGATGAATGCACAACTATGTGATTATACCAAATACCATTGATAGTACACTTTGGATGAATTTTATGCTTTATTAATATGTATCAATTTTGTTTGGCACAGTCCTTCTGGACCCTTTGCTGGAACAAAATCCCCAGGACCCAGGCTCTTTGTGAAACAGAAACCTTCCAGGAGAGGATAGAGGGTCTGATGTCCAGAGTAGAAGTCCATGGAGGCTAGAGGGAACATAGATGGTGCCTGAGGGAGCAATTGAGTCCTTTCTTTCTTGGGGGCTGGAAAGTGTCCTCAGAAGGCACACTGGGGTTGGGGCAGGGAATGGGAAAAGAGAAGCCTCAATTTACAGTGGACCAAACCCTAAAATAGATTCTTAGGTATGGCTCTTTTTCTTGCCATAACAGAAATGATTTACACTTAAAACCTTGCTCAAAGAGTGAGATGGGTTTGGGAATCCCATGCCTCCAGTTGAAGACAGAGATTTTTCAGGTGGGATGAAGCCCTGCAAGACCTCTCTCCTGGGGTATGGTCCAGGCCCTCCCATGAAGTTCCTCCTCTGCCATCCTTGGCTTCAGACTCACTCCTCAAAGCAAGGACACAGCAGATGGGGGCCATCCCTGCCTGGAGCCTGGGTCCATAGATCCAGACCAGGCTTCCCTGAATACTTTTTCTTCCACATTGGCCTGGGAGTAGGGTGAGGTAAGAGAGGCATCAAAAAACTGAGTCATCAAGATAAGTAATATCTTGATGCAATATTCCTAAAAATTAAACTTAATGCCAAAGAATCTGTGATGACAACAATTTCAAAATTTTAAATACAGGCAGGTCAGAATTATTTATCATTTCTTTTTGGTCAGGCTACAAGGGGGCCGAGTAGCAGTGTTGCACCCAGATAAGGCCATTTGCCAGCTGTAATCCCTCTTTTCCTCAGGTCCTAAATCAGATGTGGGGAGGGGGACAGGCAGCTAGAGCCCAGGTTCTGTTGATGGAGCATGAGGGCCACCTAATCAGCCTAAGGACCCTGTCATTACACTGGTATTTAAGTTTTTATTTTCTAGTGGTTATCCCAGGGCTTATGATACCCATCCAGCCTACCTTCAAGAATATTACACCAATCTATGTGTAGTGTGAGAATCTAACAAATAGTCCATGTCCAGTTCTTCCCTCCCATCCCTTGTGCTTTTACTGTCACACTCTTGATTTTCACTTGTGCCATAATTCACAAGACACTGCCAAGTTTTTCTTTAGACAATCAGTTATCTTTAGTGTGGTTAAAAAAGATTAAGTGTATGTTATATGTTCACCTTCATTTTCACCATTTCCTGCTCTTCATTTCTTTTGTGGACCCAACTTTTAGACTGGTGTAATTCCTCTGCCTGAAGAACTATTTTAGCATGTCTTGTGCAATTCAAAGTCTTTCATATTAAAAGGTTTTGTTTTTATGATAATTCTTAATTTTTCCTTCACTTTGAAAGATATTTTTGCTAGGTTAATGTGGCTTTCCTTTAGTCACTTTAAAGATCATTATCTAATTTGCATAGTTTCTGACAAGTCTACTGTATTCTCTATTTTTGTTCTCCTATATGTCATGTTTTCAACAGTTTGAATATATGTTTAGGTATGGTGTGTGTGTACAGTTCATATTTATCCTGCTTGGCAGATTCTGAGTTTCCTTAATCTGTAGTTTGATGACTTTTATTACTTTTATACAACTTCAAGTCATTTTCAAATATCTCTTCTCTTCTTGCTTTTTTTCTGGGATCCCAACAACATATTTGCTGGGTCATTTGAGATGGTCCCACAGCTCTTGGATGCCCTGTTCTGTTTCATTTCGCACTTTTCTTTTTCTATTTCAGTTTAGATAACTTCTATTGACCTGTCCTCAATGATTCTTTCCTTGGCTGAGTTGAGTTTAGAGATGAGCCCATCCAAAGAAGGCATCTTTTATCTCTAACATGTTTTTGGGGAGAGCAGAATTGTCATTGTTTTTTCCCCCTACATTTCTACTTGATTGTTGTTTTCATCTCTCTGCTAAAATTTCCAAAGTGTTCAAGCTTGGAGTCTACCTTTCCCATTAAAGCATTTAACATAATTTATAGTTATTTAAAATCCCTTGTTGGAAATAAATATTTAATAAAAAGAATAAAATTCCCTGTTGGATAGTGCCAAAATTTGGGTTTGTTATCTCAGTTCAGTTTTGTTGATCACTTTTTCTCTTGACAATGTTTTTGTTTTTTCTCTTACTTTTTTTGTGGTGATATTTGGACAAAAGCCAGCCATATTCTGTATGACAGTAAAAGTGAGATGAATAGTGTTTATGTTTCATGAGGCTTGCACCTCCTCTGCTAGGCCATTGGTGTGGGAGGTTGAGTCAATCTAGTGAGTAGTTGAACTGGGTTTGGATTGTGTTTTATTATTTGTTTGTTTACAAAATTTCTAAAATTTATAAAAACTGTACCCACCAAACAACAACTGCACCTTCCTCCCTCTTCCCATCTTCTGGTAACTGCTAACCTACTTTCTGTAAATTTGCTATTCTAGGTATGTCATATAAGTACAATCATATATTACATTTCCTTATGTGCCATACTTATTTCACACAGTAATTATTTCAATTGTAGAATATATCAGAACCTTACTCTTCTATATGTCTGAAGATATTCCATACTGTGAATGCACAATGTGGGGAGGCAGAGAGTGCACTGCTCAGCACTGAGGGCAGATTTACTAGTGAATGTGGCAGAGCTCAAAAGTCCCATATGAGTACTTTTGGAAGTATCTGAGGTGGCAGATGAGGGACCAGGGAGAGGCCCCACACTGCAGGAAAGCAGGACCACCCAGGCAGGATGCAGCAGGAAGTATGTGGGGCTTTCTGTGCAGAGCAGCTGTTAAACCCCAAAAGGAACTGGGGTGCCTCGTGGGTGGGGTTCAGAATATTATGAAGGGAGAAAGGAATAAAGGGGAACATACCCTACCAGAAGTTGGATAAACTGCTAAGAATAAACAGTGTATACAGGAAACAAAGTGATTTTACCTCAGGGTCATTGGGGAGGCTTCAAGGCTGGCAGCTTGGTCAGGGGTTTACTCAGGAGAGCCCCCAAGGAACTTAATTCCATGGAGTGGAGAGGTGGGCTCATTAGGAGGCTGATCTACATGGTCTTTCAGCCATCCATCATCAGGAGTTAAAACAAATATGTTCAGCTAACTATGATGGAGGAATGTGCAGGAATTGCCTGAAATTTTCTGAAGAGGAAAAGGAATAAGGGGGAACTTGCCCTACCAGATGGTGAATGTGTTAAGAATCAACAGTGTAAGCAGGAAACAAAATAGTGATGATCGTCATGATCCCAACAATCTCCAATTGATGAGACTGATTCTATCCTATCACTATCCCTAGTTTTCAGAAAAGGAGAGATGGTACAGAGGATCAGTAAATTTCCCAAGACACACAGCTATTAAGTAATTGACCTGAAAACCCACCCCAGATCTAGTTTGCATTCAGGGGAGAATAGAAAATTAAGAACTACTGGACAAGTATGCTTAAGATGTGCTAAAGATTACATTTCACATTAGAGAGAACCGAGAAGGTGAAAGCCTAGGTTTGCAAAGGACATTGGTTAAATACATGCTGGCACTGACTTCTGCTAGTATACAATGCTCCATTAGATATTAAGGTTATAAAGAATTTGACCTGAAGTGCTGAGATTAGGAATGTGGGCTTTAGAGTCTGACAATCATGGGTTCAAAATCTGGGCTTCCACTTACTGGCAGAGCTCTTTTGGAAAGTGTATTAAAATATACTGAATCTGTTTCTTGATAGTAAATAGGGAACAGTCAGTCTAGCTCAAAACATCAAGTAAGACACTGTAAAGAGAAACATCTTACCTGTAACTTACTGAGTTGACAGCAATCACAAAAAGTAACTGCTTTTCAAATAATGAAAATTAGAATACTAGAAATTGTAGAATTGTTTTTAAATCTAATTTATTAGTGCACAGTACTTTATTTGACATTTTGTCAGGTTACATTGCTGGTTAAAATTTATTAGTACTTTATGAGTGATGAGTATTTACACTAAGCCTCTAGTGTGTGTTATAGAATGGCTCCATGACTGCATTCCCAGAAAGTTTCACTGTAAGTGGGAGATTTGCTACAACAAGAAATACTCAAATGTAGACTGAAATCCTCTCATTTCCATCCACTTTTCACTTTTGTCCCAATGCTTAAGCCTCAGTACAGTTGGTCATGATGGCTCCGACCCAACCCTGTTAATTCCCCTGCTTTGCTTTCTACTCCTTAAAAATAAACTTAAAAATAGAAAATCATGACATTATCATTTTATAAAAATTAGAAATGATTGATAAACAAAAAGGAAAAAAGTGAATATGCTTTATTATTTCATTCCTCCAAGAGCAACCATGGTTTAATAATGTGGTAATCATTTTATCTCTATGCTCTCCAGGTGGGCTTCTGTATTGAAAGCTGTTTTGTAGCAAGCCACTTTTGTTGTACAATGTATCATGATCACTTTTCAGGCCAGGAAGTGGTCTTCCTCAGACTCTGAGTCCACCCTCTGCACATCCATGGTTTATGTAACAAACCTGCCATTAGACCCGTAGTGTTCCCAGAATTTCACTTGAACTAATGCTAACATATTTACCTTCCTACCTAATTCTTTTGCACACACTAAACGGTGAAGTCAGAACTCCTTCTTTCCAGATAGCCCTGGCCCAACCTTTAAAAGCCAATGCAAAGCCTCCATCTCTCACTTAAGTGCCAAGGAGCTATGGACCAAGGGATTTCTTATCACAGCCCCTTCTGCAACTAGCATCTCCAGAACCAACCTTGCCTCTGAAGAGTACCTTGGGAACAACCACATGGGGTTTCTTCAAAGTATATCACTTCTTCCACCCCTGTTACTGGATTCAGTCTAGGTTCTTGACTTATGCTGCAGAAATGAATTTCAGAGCACGTCAAGTGAGTGAGGCCAGCAATTTATTAAGGTAGGGAAAGAAGAGAATTGGGAGAAAATAAAGATCACGGGTCCCCAAAAGAGGGTAAGGGGCTGAAAAGTGATAGAGAGGGCTGATTTATAGACTGCACTTTCCCATTATAGTTTATAAATGCCCAGGTTTTACATGCATGTTGATCCACACAGGGGGGACATGGTGAGAGCAGGGTGCAGAAGCCACAAGGGCCCAAAGTGCAGCAGCAGGGCGGGAGCAACAGGGGTCAGGAACACGAGCAGAAGGGGTGATTTGACCTTTGCACCTGCTTTTTAAACTGTTAAGTATTACACCCCTTTGCTACTGGCATGGGAGGAGTCCCAGGTGTTTGCTGTTTTGATTGATTACCCCACCTATCAATCCCCAAGGTGGGGCCAATGATAAGTCCCTGGAGAATATCAGAAAAATCTCTTGGAATCTCATTCTGCATGGTGGAAATCTCACAAGGCTCTTCCAACAGCCATCTTGGGAAATTGATATCCACATGGACCTCTTGCCAGGTTCCAGATACATTCATTCATTCCCTCTAAGAAGCCTGCTTCAACCCCAACCCCATTGCAGGGGTGGGGGTTCTGGCGACTCCCGCCCTCCTCACAGCCTACTGGGTTGTATGCACTCTGCTC
>JAQZBX010021171.1:0-32488 GCA_029593785.1 Cabassous unicinctus
CTTAGTGGCAATGCTTCAAAATGTGTTCATCAATTACAACGAATATACCACACTAATGAAAAAAGTTGTTAATGTGGGGAAAAATGGGAGGTCTGGGAAGTGGAGCATATGAGAATCCTTTATGTTTTTAATGTAACAATTATGTAATCTAAGTGCCTTTTAAAAATAAATAAAAATATGTTTTAAAAATTAAAAAATATATTTTAAAAATTATATAACAAATGACCTCAATGCCTGAAAATAGTTAAAATGAGAAAGATTAACAGAGCAAATCAGGACTTCCTGTTTTAGAGTTGGAGTATGAGCTGGTCTCCTGCAGGAAATGGGAGAGGAAGGAACTGCATCTTTAACTTTAGTAACCCAGGGTCCTCTGTAAGGAGACCAAACACAGGATTCTTTGGAAACCAAGGGGCCCCTTCCCTGAAGCCTGCCAGATGCTCTTACACAGTAACATGGATGGTGAATCCAGAGATTTTTGGGTCTTTCAGGGTGTCTCTTATCTCTGTTATGATCCTCTTCTATAAGTTCACATCAGAGAACACCTGTAAGTACAGAAAAATGGGAATGAAAGCCAATTCACGTATTTACTTTACCTATAACACAAGCACACACACATGCATGCACATGCTGGGACACACATGCACATATTACACATGCACACTCACCCATCTACTATCCAGTTATACACCCACATACTCATGTTCTTCTGGATGAGGTCCATGACTTTAGAAAGTATTTTCCAGACTGTGTGGAACCTAAATTTAAGTAAATGAGTACCATGGTTTCATCTGTTTGCCCACTGGTAATTTGCATTTGGAACATAATTCTATATGTAAAATGAAAGAAGATGAGAGGAAGTCCTTGTCTTATGGGGACCCTTGGCAGGAAGACGTTGGCTTATCTCTCAGATAACACAATCCTCTCCCTGGGGTTCACCATTACCAAGACCAAGTTCCTCTACTTCCAACCCAGAAATGTGCTAAACAAGTTGGACAGGGAGCTAATTTGACCAAAGATCAAGGATGGCTTTGGGAATATGGGCATTTTGTCATCACCCCAAGGGATTACATATATATAATATATAAAATCCCTTATAATGCTGGTTATGACAGTTTCTGCTTGTTTTTCAGTGTCTGTGGAATGTTGAGAATTTTGCCCATGTCATTACACAATAGTCAGTCATGTTGAATGTGAATTCATAGTGAAATTTCAGAACTGTTAGATATTACCACCAAAGTTATTTTCTTAGTGAGCCCTCATCTCTGACCAACATGACAGCATGTGGAACACCTGAACAGTTTAAGCTTCTGTCCTTGAGATATCTTACCTTTGCAAATTTGGCAGAAAAACCACCACCATTCTCAGTGCTCTCACTTGCACATTGACCTATTTAGATCCACTTGCTTCTAAAAATCCCATCCATCTTATCATGTCATGAGGTGAACTTGAATGCAGCTTATTGCCATCTATTGTTCAATATTAATTAATCGAATTTCAAATAAGAAACATACAGGGCAGATACCACTAGCACTGCAAGAAGTGTTGGAGGCAGTGAGGGGAGGTAAACTGTATTAGATCTGGACTCTGAAGTCTAAATTTATGATGGCAGGCTTTGTGAATTAAGGATAATATCTGGAATCCCATGCCAAGTCATCCCACACTCATGTAATCCTGGGAGAGAAGGTTGTGAGATTGAATGTGAGTGACACAGAGGGGCAGAGTGGCATGCAGGAAGCCAGGAACTGACTCTAGACTCAATGAGGCTGTAGGATAAATATTTTGTCTCTGCCTTCAGATGAGGTCATAAATTGTACCAATTACTCCAGAAACTTGAAGAAATTGGAGCAGAATCTGGGTAAAGTATTGAGGGTTATACAAAAACTATTAATCATAAAAGTTGTTTCCAGTGTTACAAATGCTGTTATTGGTGAAACAGCATGCAATACAGTTTTGGTTTGAGATGAGAAAACACAGGGAGTTATGTGAAGACATAGGACTGGAAAGATGAAAATTAGAAGATGTGCTGGTTCAGGAGGTCACCATGAGAATAGTTCCATGGCTGTGTTATGCTGTGTAATCAGAGCTATCCATAGTGTTAAGGCCTGTTATGGAGGAAAATCAGGTGAGAACTTGGCCTCCCCATTGATTTAACTCATGCCCTCCACTGAGAAGTGAGTGCCAATTGCATATCAAGAATCCTCTGGTGGAGGGAGTTATTGGCATCCAGGAAAAAAACAAAACAAAACACAAGTCTATCTTTGGAGAAAGGAATCAGGTTTTTAACCAAGATGTCCCAGGAAAGGATGCTCCATTGGTACAGTTTCCTTCAAGGTGAACCAAATTGGTGCTGATTCTTCAGTATACAACACATATCTCACTTCCCCTTTCCCCTTTTTCAATTTGAGAAATGAGAAACAGATATGCCAAGCCTAGTCACAATGTCCCTGAGATAGTCTCGTTCACTCCCCACTGAGAACCATTCTCACAAAAAGTTCAGTAAAATGGCTCAGGGAAGCTCCAGGCTGCTGGAATTAACCCTAAGAACAGAACAGAAAAGTGAGAGAGTTTGAGTCATTCAGAATAGACTCTCCCTTTGTCAGAACTAAACTAGAGTGTAACACTTATTAAAAGTCTATATATTTACTTGTGAATATATTCATGAAAAGTAAAAAACAGGGATAAATTTTTAGTTCATATTGACATAAAGTTAACATGTAATCATTTTATATATTAAAGTGTAAAATTAAATAAGTATTTATATACCTATATATGTGTAACCACCACTGCAAAACAGACAGTGAACTCACAAACTTTTTCTCATACCTGTTTAATTGCTCCTTCCTGACCCTTCCCTTCTCTCCAGGCAATATTTCATATTCTTTTTATAATAGGTTTGTTGAGTTATAAATCATATACCTTAAAGTTCACACATTTAAGTGCATAATATGATGATTTTTACTTGATTCACAGATATGTGCCACTATAACCAGAGTCAAATTTGGAATATGTTCATCAATTCACAAAGAAACAAAGAAACCTCTAGATTATGATTCTCCTAATTGTCCTTGCATCTAGCCATAAGCAAACAAGTATCTACTTTCTATCTCTACAGATTTCCCTAATCTGGACTTTAACACTAAATAAATCATTAAATATGTGTTCAACCATGACTGGATCCATTAACTCAATATAGTGATTCCAATGTTCATCTCTGCTGTAGCAAGCATCAACAATTCATTCCTTTTATATTTTTAAGTATTATGATGACATATATATAACACAAATTTCCCACATTAAATACTTTCATGTGTTCACTTGAGTGATTTTAATTATATTTGCAATTTTGTGCTACAATTACCATCAAAGATTTCCAAAGTATTTTCATCATCTTAAACAGAAACTCTGTCTCCATTAAACACTAACTCCCCATCCCTTGAACCTGAAACAGGTAACTGCTAATCTGCTTCCACTCTCTGTGAATTTGCTTTTTCTAGGCATTTCATTTAAATGAAATAATATAATATTTTTCTTTGTGTTTGGCCTATTCAACACAATAGCTTTATCATTTTTCAGGCATGCTGTAGAATGCATCAAAACTTCATCCCTCCTTACAAGTGAAATATATTTCATTGTGTGTATATACCAAATTTTCTTTATCCATTTATCTGTTTTTGGACACATGGATTGCTCCCACCTTTTAGCTATTGCAAATAATACTGCTTTAACATTGGTGTACAAATATAGGTTTGAATTTCCCTTTTCAATATTTTTAGTATATACTGAAAAGGGTGATTTCAGGCTATATAATTTAATTTTGTGTGTGTAAGCATGCACAACATTCATCCACCCAAATCTACACTGACCACAGAACTAGTTAATAAGCATCATTCCAGCCCTGGGGCATGAACTTTCCCTGAGCCCAAACCCATATCTGAGACCACCACGAATACCACCCACACACCTCATGCAAAATCACAAGCTTGTCCTAAAGGATATGATAAACATAAAAATGTCCTATACCCCCAGGGCCTTTTCATGGACTTGCTTTAAACTAATCAAACCTTGACTCCCATGGGCAATCTACTAACACCCAACACCTTTTCCCATATAAAAATATAATGACTCTGGCCTACTTTCTCAACGTGAGTGCTACAAACTCTCGGATGAGCCCCCTGGGATTATTGCATTGCCTATTAGCACCTCATGATACTCACCACTCCTTGGGACCTGTGAGTAACAAACTATCTTTTCTCAGCATTATGGACTCAGATCCCCATTGTGTTGTAACTGACCTCCACCTGGACCTGAATTCAAAATCCATCCTAACTAATTGAAACAAGTAGACATTAGAGTGTGTTGTTCATGACCATGGGAAATGAGGAATATAGCCTTTTGGCTGCTCTCAGCTTGCTAACAGGCTCTCTCAGAGAATTAACACTGGGAAAGTTCCATGGCTTTCTGACTGACATCCATGTTACATTTTGCTGGTGCCTGTTTCCTCTGCCAGGTGTTGCCTAGACTTCCCATGCCCAAATTAATGGTCCTATAGTTCTACTTTCTCCTCAGGATCTGCTAATCCTAGTATGGCAAGAGGTGAGACCCTGTGGTTTTGAGTGCTACCCCAAAAGGGAAATACTATTATTTTTTGACACTGCCACTGTGTCATTGAGTAGCATTGGCTACATAAGTAAGGCTTCTGATGGGCACAACAGTAGAAGCCTGAACCACAGGAGACAGTCATCTCTTGCCTGGAGCTGTGACTCATGAGTGAGGTGGCTGGGACTGAAAGCATGTGGGGATAAATGAGAGTGATAGACCTCTCATAAACTGGTCCACAGCAGTTGGGATACTGCTGTGGGAGACTCCAACCACTCAGTCTATGGCCCATGTTTTAAGGTCTTAACACACCCTTTGTTTGAAGGGGAAACTCCTCCATTGGAAGCATAATGGCACCCCACACACAATGGTGATGCAAGTGCCTGCAATCCTTATTTTGCTTCTGTCTTGTGCGGTTTCTCTTTCTTCCCTAACCCTTTGGTCTAAAGAGAATCTAACTTTTTGTAAGAGGTAACTAAGAAACTATTGTGTAAGAAAAGTGGGCCTGTGCATTGTACCAGCACTCCCTAGGACACTAGAGTGTGTTCCTAAGTTGCTTAAGAAATATAAGACTCAAATGGAATGTTCATGGGCCCTAATCAGTGCTCCTGTTTAATAGCAGGACAAGGAACTGATGTTGGACTGTCACCTTCTGGGGCAATGACTAATGATCCCACCAACACCATGCTAGTAAAAACAACCCTCAAGCCCCATGAGGTTGATTGGGACTCCCTAAAGAAACAGTTGCCTATGAGTGCAGTCTACAAGAATCACAAAGGTTTCCCATCACTTCAAATAACAACAAGTAGGACCACAATTAGGGTGCCCAAATTAGAAAGTAAAACTGAAAATTTTGATTAGAGATTTAAAACATTCTTAAAGTTTTTGTTGAAGGGGACAAGAAGAAAGGGCAGATTAGTTCATGTTAATCTTTAAGTTTGTATTGGATTTGACACTCCTATTCAAGAAAAAAAGGCAATGGACAGGTATCACAAAAGACTATGAGCCCCTTCACTATTAACAAATATTTATAACATTAAAAAGTAAATAAAGACATACCTGTCCATAGTGATTATACCTGCCAGGGCAGATGCCCACTGGCAGTCAAATAATGAGGCCCTATTGTAACTTTAAAAGATTGAGATGATGCAATTGGTATAAAATTTCTTTGAACATTCAATCAAAAGAGATCCAGAGTTCATTTTCCAACATAAGGAGGCCTTCCTTTGAGACTAAGCAGTGGAAAATTTTCCTACAGGGCATCCCCAACCCTCAACTTACTGGGGTGAATTGCTTAACCATTTTGGCAAAGCTCAATGTGTTCATGAGGTTATAGATAGGGTGGGCCCATCAGTGGGACTCATGTCAGAGTCACAAATCTTTGCTTATCATACCCAGGGTGCCACCCTACAGCAGGGCACTTGGCTCCTTCACTGGAGGGCTTGGCTTCTTACTCCTGCTTATCAAACACCCAGTCCCCTGCCCACTTCAGAATTGTGACAATTTGAACAAATCTTATTGAACAACTATCCCTAGGGGTGCTTTAAACTCATCACCTTCAATAAGATCAAATTCTTGATGTTATGTCAAATGGAACACCCATGGAATTGCCCCTCCCAATCAAGGTAATAAATCTACAATATTGCCTGAAACAAGATCCGGGGGGGTGGGGCTCTGGCCTGTAATCCAAGATATCCTCAAGAAAGAATCTTACACCTATTATCTCCCCATACAATAGCCCTATTCATCCAGTTCCTAAAACATCCACCATTGAAGGGCAATTAACTATCTATTATACCAATCTTAATGCACAAATCATGACCATTTAAACTCCAATTCCTACCATTATCTAATTAATAAAATATATGTCCATAAAAGCAGAGGGGGGACTTGGATGTGGCTCAAGTGGTTGGGCATCTGTGTACCATATGGGAGGACCTGGGTTCGATCCCCAGGACCTACTGGTAAGAAAAAAAAAAGGCAAGCAGTTGAGCCTGGCCTGGGCAACAGTGAGCCTTTGCCCATGTGAATGCATGGTGAGGCATGCAGCAAGATGATGATGCAACAAAAGAGAAAAGCAGGGGAGACTCAAGGCAAGATGCAACAGAAACCAGGAACTTAGCGGGCCCAAGTGACAGGGTGTCTCTTTTCCAAATTGGAAGCCCCTAACTTGCATTGCTGTGAAACAATAGTTACAAAGTATAAAAAAGCGTTATAAAAACATTACTTTCATTTCATGTAGAATGGTGGAAGACAGTTTGACATTTCTTCAAGAAACAAAATGTGGAACTGCAGTATGATCCAGCAATCCCATTACTAGTAATATATTCAGAAGAACTGAAAGCAAGGTTGTGAACTGACATTTGCACACTGATGATTATAGAAGCATTACTCACAATTTCTAAAATATGGATAATACCCAAGGGTCAATCAACCAATGAGTGGATCAACAAAATATGGTATATACATGCAATGGGATACTATTCACCTGTTAGAAGTAATGAAATCAGGATGTGTATGATAACATGGATGAACCTTGAGGACATAATGTTGAGTGAATTTAGTCAAACACAAAGGAATAATATGGTTACAGCTTTCAGTTTTTCTGGTTATATACCTCATAGTAGGATCACCAGATCATATGGCAGGAATTACCGGATCATGTGGTAATTTTATACTTAGATTCCTGAGGAACTGCCAAACTGTCTTCCAAAGCAGCTGCACCATTTTACATTCCAAACAGCAGTGAATAGCTGTTCCTATTTCTCTGCATCCTCTCCAACACTTGTAGTTTTCTGCAATTTTAATAGTAGCCATTTAGTGTATGTGAAATGATATCTCATTGTGGATTTGATTTGTTTGCATTTCTCTAATAGTAATAATATTGAGCAACTTTTCATGGGCTTTTTATTTTATATTTTCTCTTTGGACAAATGTTCATTCAAGTGTTTTGCCCCTTTTCAAAACTGGGTTGCTTTTTGTTGTTCAGTTTTAAGATTTCTTTATACATTCTGGATATTAAACTATTATCAGATATGGGGTTTTCAAATACTGTCTCCAACTGATATTGTCATACTTTCAATTTTGTGACAAATTCCTTTGATGAACTTTTTTTTTTTTATTTTGAGGAGGTCCTATTTATCTATTTTTTTTTTGTTTGTGATTTGAATACAAAGTCTAAGAAACCATTGTTTGGCAAATGCCCTGAAGATGTTTACCTAAATTTTCTTCAAGTACTTTTATAATTCTAGCTCTTATATTATGGTCTTTGTTTCATTGTGAGTTGATTTTTGTTTATGGCATGATTTAGGGTCGTTCTTCCTTTTCTTGTAAAGTCGATCCAGTTTCCCCTGCAACATTTGTTGAAGGGACTATTTTTTCCCAATTGTGTGATCTTTGCCACTTTGTCAAAAATCAGTTCAGCACAACTCTGTGATGAAAATGAGAGCCACTGAGTGTACAGTTTGAATGGATTGTACAAAGCATGGGGTTGTCTTATAAAGGGAATCCAATGGTGGATGATGGACTGGGGTTAATAGGACAAATGTTAGAATGCTTTCTCCTAAGTAACAAATATATAATACTAATATAGGGTACCAATAACTGGGTGGGTTGGGGGAAAAATACACCAAAAGTAAGGTATTGACTATAATGAAGAGCAATGTCTTGATGATGCTCTTTCATAGTTTGTAGCAATTCACCTGACTATTCAAGGTGTTGGTGGTGGGGTATGTATGGGAGACATATCTCAATTTTAATTTGTGTTCCTAGGTGTGTGAACCCATTTGTAAATGGGAGGCTTTGTAGATGTATTATCAGTTAAGCTGTGAACTCATATTTCAGAATAAGATCTTCTAAGATCCTATTGTTGGCAAAATGAAGGAGTGTAGGCATTAATTTATATGACTGAAGGTCTTATTAAGAGCAGACATTTGGACTCAATGAGAAGAGTGAGAATTTGGAAGTCAGTAAAAATGGAGAGATTGTAATGTAATGTGAGACAGAGATAAAAACCAATGAACCCCAAGTATTGCAGCAATCCATCAATATATCAAAGATAAATTAAGCGGTTCTTCCCAAACCGACGGGATCCCAGAATGAGTAAAGAGCTGTGGGCTGTCCCTACAAGAGGAAGGCCTGGATCCTGCCAGTATCCCCTCCTCACCTCCCCCTGCCCCTTCCTCTCCTCCCTCCCCTGTAGCATGGAGATTCCTGTCCTCATCCCACAGTGGGTGATTGTCCCAGTGTACAGAACACTCAGGAGTTTCTCCAGAAATTTAATTAAATTGAGCATGAACCCTGCATTTTAAAATAGTTTATCTATCTACTTATAATGAATGTATTCACAAAGCTTTAGGAGAGATAAATAAAATTGAAGGGTATAATATTCTTTTCAAAAAGAAAACTAATCTATCTGCCAGTGTTTGGATAACTTTTCCTTGTTTCAGCATGGAAGAAGTTAACCAAGATGTTTACTGATTTGCTGACATAAATATCATTCTGGACAACCATTGACATTCTCAAATACATACATTACAGTATATTGAAAAAAAATCAATATTTTCTTGAGTTTACTATTTCAATTCAGCAGATTCTGAGGATAGAAGGAGCCAAATAAATGTCAGCACTTGTCTCTAACCAAACTTGCAACAAGTAAGAGAGAGAAACAGGAGAGAGGACAATGAAGATTAAATTACATCTTTAATTTCCTAAGATTGTGAGTTGCAGAAAGAGCTAAGGTGTGACAGCCTTATGAGGTTCCTAATTCTGAACCCTTCATTAAACATAAGCAGCACTCAAGGGCAGGGATACTTCAAAGTCTCCCAACATGAGGAATGCCCTGAATCTATTTATTAACAACAGCTGGTGTTCTCTGCAGAGTCCAAGGTTTTCAGGACCCATGTGCCCCCACACTGTGCACTTAAGTAAATCTCTGCTATTGTGATGGGAAAGCAGGGAATATTGTGGGCAAAGGGACTATCTTACTCTATTCCATGGGAACACATGTCAATACTTACATTTAACAATTATTGAGAGGGACATTTGTAAGCCACCCCACATAAAACAGCATCAATTAATAATGCAATTGGGTTGAATGTGGTCAATTTAAGTTGCTTTCAGTCGCATGTTTAATTCTATGTCATCAAAAATAATAAAATACTACCATATTTTCTTATATTAAAAGCAGCATATACCTGAGGGAAGGTAGTTGATTGAGAACAAAGCCATAACCATTACAGCCAAAAAGCTGGTCAGAGGCCCTGCTCACAAGGTCCCATTTGAAACTCCCAAGCTCAAAAGAAACCCCGGATGGCTCTGAACAGAAAGGCCTCACTTTTGCTTCCGTGAAAGCTGACAGGTGAAGGTAGCAAGGCAACCAATCAGGACAGCAAGTAGCTGAGATCCCTCCTTAATATGGGGAGGGGGAGGAGGAAAGGCCTTACAGAGGCCTACCCTGGGGCCCCAGACACACTTCTAACCCTGTAGCACAGCAGACACTCATGTCTCTGGTGTGTACTATCTCTTTTTCTGTTTCTTCATAAACTCCTTACTCCCTTGCCAACCCTAAAATATTAAAAATCATTACATAATGTGCTGGTCCTGAGAATGCACCTACCTTTCCTCCACATGCAGGGACATAAAGCAGCAAGGACCCAGCTGCTATACTCTGAGATCATCACCATATTTGAGTGAAAGACAGGAAATCTGGGGGCTACTGTGAGCCAAGGGCCAAGCTTGGGAGCAATATCCATTATGGCTTACAGGATATTGACCCTGGCATAGCTTCTCTCTTTGTTACAACCTGAATTACAAGGATTGTCCTACTTTTAAGAATCCCTCTGAGTTCTCTTCCTGAATCTGATTGGAAAAGACTCATCAGGCTGCCCTGCACTGCCTCATATCTGATCATGGAGACCAATGGCAGAGCCATTTTTGCTTCCAGGAGAGTCTGTGTGTGACAATGTTTAGTCCAAATACTTCAGACACTTCAGTGAAAGCACAGTCTTAAAGATATAAAGGTTCCCAGGAAGAAAAATTTGGTTTAGTGGAAGCCCCAGACCTAGCAGGAAACCAGGACTTAACATTCCTCTTCTCTGTACCTAGGAGTGGGAACTGAGCTCAGTGGCTGCTGACTAACCTGCATGCTGATCACCTCCAGACCCCTGCAAGGTAGGAGTTAGTCTGGGCTCCCCCTGCCTCCCCTCACAGTGTTTGCCTCAGCAATACATGGCTGAGTCCTCAGCTCTGACTGTCCATCTGCAGACACAAAGGGTCATGGCAAACCATCTGGGGATGGTGAATTTGCCCTTCAGAGTTTTGCATTGTGTGTGGAAATAGCCACATTACTAATGTCTGAGATGCACTCTAGCCTATCCCTGGAGCCTGTGGACCCAGTTAATATTGTAGCTACTGGAGGTGAATCCAGAAGCTTCCAAAGAGAGTTTTAGAGAAACTCTGTGCTGGATCAATTCTCACCCAGACTCCTCCAACAGAAAATCTGAAAGCACATACATCCTGGTCAGGAAAATGGCCATACATATTCCTCATTTCTCTCACTCATATCAACTCACATACTTCATGTCTCTTGTTTCCTATAAAATAACAGTTTAAAATAGCAATGAGAAAACTCAGCTCAGAACTAATGTCCTGTTGATTCATCTGTGTTAAGTCTTGATCACCAAATTGGAACACCTGGGAACTCCTGGGCTGGGGCTCTTCTCCCAGAGCTGCAGGATCTGGGCTGGGCTGGTTTACATCAGCAAAGGGAGGGAAATTATTTTCTAACACTTAGGGAGGAGCCATGGAAGTGTCCCAAGGAAGGTATTATGATTATTTGATTGTGCTCAGTTAAACACTTAGAACACTTGATCTTATTTTATATATACATATGTATAGGAACTTTATGTAGAAGATATCCAGAATATCTTCATTTTACAGATGTGAAATTTCAAATAGAATGTTAGAATGCTTTGACAGTGCCCAAAACCTATGTCTGATGATAATGAGCCCCAGTGTCTGGCCTGTGTTCCTCACCAGTAGACTCAATGGCTCCCCGAACCTACTAGAGGACACAGTGGGACATGCCTAGGTAGATTTGTAGCATCTTCTTTTGTGTAACACCATTGTATGATGTTGCCTCATCTTAAGTGTCTCCTTAAAATGTAGAAACAACCAAGGTTCATTCAGATATATTTAAAGTGCTCTCTGGCATTTCACAGGCCATGATTTATCTCTCTTTCTCTCCATCCTACTCATCTATTATTTTCTTTATTTGTATCAGCATCATTAAGGCATAATTGACATATGATAATCATCACATATTTAGGTATAACTTCCAGTAAGTATTTACTACATGTACACATGTTTAACCATCAGCACCACCCCAAGAGTGATTTCCTAAATTTTCCACTCATTACTCCATAATTTCTGCATCCGTCCCCTTCACTTTTCTCCAGGGAACAGTCTTCTATTTTAAAAGAATAATTTTATTAAGATACAAATCATATACCATAAAGGTCATTCATTTAAAGCATTTTAAAAATGTTTTTGATGGAGATGAAGGACTTTGTAATAGGCAGTTGAAGACACAGGTGGAAAACCAGTCATCTGGGAGGAAACAACCAGGGAAAACATTCTCTCCCTTAGGGAGGGGCAGAAATACATGAGGAAATATTGCTTTAGGAGAAGGGACAGGGGCAACCTGGATAGTATTGGCGACACTGCTCATTTGCTCATACCCCAGCCTCTCTCCAGGAAGCTTAGGTCAGAGCTTACAACAGGTAAGGAGCCAGGTGGGCTTCAGGTGACAGACATGATCAGAAAGGGTGTGCTTGTCCCTGGCCTGGAACCTATAGTTGCACCTGGGCCTGCACAACCAGAAACAGGAGTACTCATTCCTTAGACACAAGGTGCACCATGAGAAGCTGTTTCCCACATGGAGAGGCATGGTGGAAATAGTTGGAGTCATGCTCCACTTCCCAGGATGTGCTGGAATATGAGGCCCAAGCACACGTCTGAGTAGGTCTGAATCCCTGTGTGTTCTCTCAAGTGAGCTCTGCCTTTATAACCCTGTGGTTGTGTGATAGAGTTTGGGGTGTGACAAGTTTTTAATGATGACTTTACTCATAGTTATCTATAATGAATATCTAAATATTATGATATATAAAAAGGATTTATAATTTTAGGGAAAAAGAGTATGCTAATAAATGATTGATACATTCTTACATGTAAAATAAAAGGGAAGTTACTGATTAAATTTGAATCATGTCAGGAATGTTCTTTGCATTAAAATAACATGTTGTGAGTTCAATTTTATCTTATATATCTATTAAAACCAGTGTTTATGATACAATGCTGGCATTGTAGGTAATTGGGCCATAATTTATAATGAAATTGCAGAGACCTTGTCCTTGGTGTCACATGAGAGGGAGAGAACAAAGGGAGGCCCTTGGCTGCTGTACCTAGAAGAAGGCTGAGCTACCCTGATTCCTGTTCCTTCCCCTGAGGACAGGGGATCTACATCATGGGAGGGGGTTATTATTATTTGCCAGGACATTCTCAGAAATGTGAGTTAATTTGCTAGGTATAATTTCAGAGATAGTAAATGCAAGTATTGTCCAAACATTAAGGCATATTCAGAAGACAGGAACAAATAACAATTTACATGTTTTTAAAAATATGGGTTAGCATCTGAGTGCCCCCTGGTAGTACTGAGTGACCTAAGAAGTCCAGCCCCCTGCTGTGCCCTGAGGAGAGGTTTGTGTCTGGGCTCAACACGACTTCCTATCATTATGTCTCTTGCACAGTGATAAGTGGGTGTGTCCCCAACTCTCAGGCTGCTCAGCTTTAAATAAACTTCATTCTTGGAGGTGTCCCTGGTGATGCTGAGTCGGGACTGAAGAGTTGGGTTAGAGTGTATGCTTCCACCACTCCATATGTCACCCACCCACTCCAGCCCCTTTCCTGGAGCCTGGCAGATCCAGCTCACACCATAGCTGGTTAAAGAGAATCCAGAGACAGTGTAGGTGAGGGACAGGGCCTGTGAGGGCTTCACCAGGACAGGTCTTGACTCCTGCAGTTGCACCTGGAACAGGACACCTGAGGACAAGGAGAACAGCAGTGAGTCCTGTGCTCAGAGGAAGCATCCCCATTACCTTCTTGTCTGAATCCTGAGACACTCATATCTTGGAGCTGCCACCAGAAAGAGGAAGAATCACAGGCTTTCATGTCCTTGTGGATGAGGTCCATGATACCCAGGAAATGTGTTTCCTGACATAGAAGAAACCTAAATTTAAGTAAATGTGTACTGTGGTTTCATCTGTCTGCCCATTTGGTGATTTGTATCTGGGAGGTAACTGTATGTAAAATGAAAGGAGATGAGGAGAGATTCTTTTCTTAGGGGTGCCTTGGGAGGAGGATGGAGTTTGAGCATTTGGAGAACTCAGGCCTCTCCCAGGGTTACCCCCTCTCCAAGCCCAGTTTCCTCTACTTCCAGGTGGGAAATGTTTTTAATGATCTGGTCAGGGATTCAGATGTAGAAAGGAAGATGGATCGCTTTGGAAACATGGTCATTGTGCCATTGTCCCAGCATTTTTATATATAATGTATGTGTACAAACACACATATGGAATATATGGTAGGTATATGCCCTGACAATGTTGACTCTGGTGGGTTCTGGTTGATTTTTGAAATATCAAAGTGGGTAGAGGTTTTGGTGCCACATTTTCCACTTTCCTGGTGCCATTTCTCACTAGTGACATCATAATTGTAATTTTTGTAAGTTGTCAGTTCTGTTAGAAATTGTCATTGTTGCCATTAGTAGTATTGTCCTCCATGGGAGTCAGAAAAGGCCTGTATGTGATCTCACCTTAGACACCATAACTGCCCAGGGAATACCTGCTTGGCCCTGCCCCTGACTTGTCACACCTGTGCAGCTGAGCAAGGGCTTCCCTACTCAACCTCAGTGTCCTCACCTGAGTATTGAGAGATGTAGATCCTCTCATCTCTGAGTATATATTTCTACTTCATCATGTTGTAGAAGGAAGTTGAATACAGCATATTGCAAACTAGCAATGTAATAAAATCAGTTGTAGATTTAATAATAAATATGGAAAGACATTCATCCCTAGCTATATTCCTCATAGGTGAAGTAGTAATGTGAGGTGAAAAGGACTTCCCCTGGACACTAAAGTCACTGATGATTATGGCAGAATTAGGGGGTTAGTGAGAATATCATACAGCAGGTTCCAAGTATATGACTGGGTCCATGGGTGGAAGTGCTGTGAGGAGAGGTGCAGGGAGGAAAATCAAATCCACATGTGGAGTAAATTATGTCACTGTGAGGATGCTGTGCTGAAGGTAAAAGAGCATTTTTCATTGAAGACTTATTTCCACATCTTGTTTTCTGAGTTCATTGTGACATTGACATTTAGTAAAATCAGTTCAAGTGAATGAATTTCTATGCATACTGTTTGTTTCAGACAAGTTTATAGGTTTTATTTAACAGTGGGATTGTCCAGAGGTGATTTAATGAAATTCCAATTAACTAATATCCTGAAAGAAACATAGGAGAGGCAAGACCAGGCCTACCTGAGCCTTTCCATAGAGCTGAACAGAGGAGCCATAAGAAGAAAACCCAGATGCTGCTGGGAAACTCCCTTATCCTTCAACTCCATCTGCCTCTCAGCCTGACCCTGGTGCTCAGTGGTCCTAGGTCTCTCTCCACCAGTCCTGTTCATGGCCCCTGGATTCTGTGGTCCTGACTGACTCCTAATCCTGCCTATGCATCTGCCCCTGAGCCATGTCCCTGAGCTCACTGCTCCAGAGATCCCCAGGCAGTCCGTTCTCCTTGCCCTGGAGGGAGTTGAAGGCCTGGGCTTCTCACTTCTGCACTATGGGTCCCACTCTCTGGTCCTAAGCATTCATGCTATTGGCTATATGTGGCAGCTGGAATGGTCCTTGGCAGGCTTCATGGCCATGGAGGGCTGAGCTACAGTTTTGGTCAGTATGGTCAGCATCTGCAGCCCCTTGTCAGGCTTCTCTGGTTCCAACAGAGCCCATGGGCATCAAATCTGCTTACTCTGTTCTCAGATACTGGACTCTCCATGCATCCTCAGGGACACTGATCACTGATCAAACAACTGTTCACTGAGAGAGAAGGAGGAAGGCAGACCTTATTGGAAACTCCCTATGACTAACACACCCTACCATGCCTTTGTCTGGAAATGATCCTTAGCTGTGAGGTCCTGAGTGCACCCTGGAGGCCACTCTGCATGGGAGATTTCAGTCTTGGCTCACACTGCCTTCCCCTCACTCTGTGCCTCAGACAGTAATATATGGCCATGTCCTCACCTCTCAGACTGTCCATTTGCAAAGACAGTGTATTAATCTCCATCACAAGCTGTATCCTATTGGCAATGGTAAGTCATATAGAAACTGGGAATGGAGTGGATTCTACCCCAAAATCTCTTACCACCTACTGTATCTTCCCTGAGGAATAAAAGTTTATTTCCCAGGAAGGACACCAGATCAAGTGCAGAGGACTCTGGTGGAAGGAAAACCATTACAGCTGTGTGAGGGAAGAGATGAGAAAAAAAAAAAACACTTTACCCTCAGGGCAGTAATTCATTTAAGCTCCAGAACTGCCTCTGTAGAAAAGGGAAAGGGACCCAAAGACAGCCACACCCGAGACTTAGCTTCACAACTCAAGTTCAAGGATAAGGCTCAGTCAGGAGATTAGAGAGTGCTGCCCCTTTAGTCCAACTTCCTCCACCACATGCAACAATTAAGGAACATGAGGGCAGCAGTCAGCTTGCAGCACAGGTAACAGATCACATGCCAAGCAGGGACACAAAACAAGGTATCACTAGAGGTAACTAATATTGCTTGTGTCAGAGCAGCAAAATATTCAAACTCAGATATACATGGCAACAATCAACTTCAAATCAACTATGATTAGATTCACACAAACACCCACAGAAATGGCACAGCAGAAAGTTAGGGTGAAATCACATGAGCAGAAAAAAAGGGAATTATAATAAGGATAAATAATAAAGAAAAATAAAATAATACAATATTGAATTTTCCAAAATGGCTTGCTTTCAACCAATATAAAAGCGAGATAGCAATCCAAATAGACAATATGATAGATGAGTTTGATATTTGACCCAAATATTGGAACTAAAATATAAACAAAGAAGTAAATGTAACTATGATTAATATGTTAAAATCTGAAAAGGGAAAAGGTAGATGGCCAGATTGGACAGGCAACTTCAACAGAAAAATGGCAATTATTAAAATGAATTAAAATGCAAACACAAGAAGTACAAAAATGTAACACAGGAGCAGTAATAAATAATGCCATCCTCAGGAGATTTAGTACATATGTCAAAATAAATGAATAAAAATCATTGAACTTAGGTCAATATATATTATCTAAATTGAGAAATAAAGTAAAAATTAAAACTTGGGAAAAGAGAGTAGAATATCCTAGACGTGTGGGTCAATATCACATAGTTTAATACAGCTTTGGATGATGCACTACTGACAGAGGAATAAGAAAATTAATTACAACAGATTGGACATCAAAACCATGGGAGCAAGATGGTATGAGAATTTTAGTGAGGAAGGATAAAGTAAAACAACCGAGATTTCTATATCCAGTGAAAACAGCCATTAAATTAGAATTGTTCAGATAGGCAGAAAATGGAATAATCTTTTCCAGTATACACATACTTTGATAAATACTTAAAGGTATTTTTTCAGGAAGAATGAATATTCTGCATGTCAGAAATTTGAAGATATATAAGCAGTGTAAAATTTAAATGGAAGTAAAATTTAATATTTTGTCATTTTAATTGCTTTATAAGTTAACCACTTAAAATAATAATTTTAATCAGTTATTGCAAACTTATAACATATAAAATTATATTGGGCAAAAACAAGGATGCAAGGGAAGATAGGTAAGATTTGGAAACACACTGTTATCATGTCTTTACACACAAATGAATAAATTTAGAATATTTAAGGTAGAATGATATTATATACAAATGTTTACTGTAATTCTTATAGCAACCACTTTAAAAAGATAATAGTACAGCAAATACTAGTTACGTTAGTAGGTATGGTAAATGATTTAAATTGAAGTCAATAGGTAGAAGAAACATTAGCAAGTAATATTGGTTGGCTACATTTGACAATTTCTGAATAAATAGCCTCAGATTGTAAAATCATTTGGGTGGTATTCTTTAATTTCCAAAATACCAATGCAATTAAGTCTGCTGAAAACTTTGATCAATACTTTTATATAATTATTTGTTTTTGTCTAATGATTATTGGGAATTTCTCACTATAATTGTAGATGTCTCTCCTTCTTGTAGAACTGTCATTATTTTATTTCTTGTACCTCGATTATTGGAGTCATATGCCATAGGTACTGTTTTCTTCTTCTTGATTAATTGACCCACTTATCACTATGAAATATGCCTCTTTATTTCTCATAATTGTCATTTTAATGAAGTCTGATCTGTCTAATAGCTAATAAAGACAATTCAACTTGCATTATTGTATAGTTTCATGATACAGCATTTCTATCATTTTACCCTAAATTTATTAATCTGCATTCATCCTTTAAATAAGATTCAAAAACAGAACATTATTAAATGGATAGATGCATTGACTGTGCCCTGGACAAGAACAGCATTCTTGGAGAGGACTTGGAGCTGATTGATCAATTATGGGAAAGTTAAAAGTTAACTGTGAGATTAATGAGAGTGTAAATGTTCTTCTGAGAAGCTATCTTAAGTAAAAAATTAAGAGAAGACTGAATGCTGAATGGCTCAATTAAGAGAGATTATTCATGGATCATTTTAATATGGCTGAAAGTTAACTGATATTTTCAATTTATTGCTAGAGACAATGACATGACTTAGGAATACCTACCAATAATTTAAAAGACACAAATGTAAAATATTTATTTCACATCCTTCTGTTTTGTATTTAGAAAATAATTATAACAAAGCATAAAACATGCTTACTGGGCACAGGAAAATTATTGAAATTGCATACATTATTTGGTAGAAATATGTTTAAACAAAGAAACCACATATAGATTTTAAGAGAACAATAACAAGCTATTGGAATTATAAAACAATCAGGAGTACATTTGCAGAAGACCAGAAAGATATATGTTGAGATATATATATATAAAATATTATGTACCTGTTGTTGTGTTCTCCTAAATATTTACTATGGTTTAAATACTGAAATATTAGTATCATATTTCCAAATCCAAGTTTACAAGTCAGATGATCATGTCCAATGTCCATCAATAAAAAACAAAATATCTGGATATATTTTTTAAAAAAGAAATAAAACAAAATTATTTCCTTGGACCCAACAGTTAACCAAAGTCACAAGGTAATCCATTAAATTGACTTGGAGAGAGGTTCATCCAGAGACATAGTTGAGATCTGTTTAGCTCACATAGATGCCCCAGAGCCATAAACTGGTAATATCACTTTGATGTAATTTTGCTGATAGGCTGGAAACTCAGTGTGTACAAACATAAGTGAGAAACTCCACAGAGTTGAGGTCACAAAACTTTGCAGAATTTCTCTGTAGAACCTCACAAGATATTCAAGGTGAGGATCTTGAAGGTACATTTGGTGCTCTGGCATATGGCAGGGGAGAGCAATCATTGTGAAATACACTCAGACATTTCTGATTAATAAAGCCAACTGTCCAGGGCAAGAGTTTTTCCAAAGACATATTCCAGCTTGGTGAGGAAATCCTTCCTTGCTCTAGTGCTCCCCCTTGCTTCCTATATCTCCTAAAGTAAGGGCAGGTTTAAAAGAGGTAATGATATAACTTTTCTGTAATCTAAAAGTTCTCTAAATAAAATTTATAATGATTTTTTATTTAAAAAGGGTAAGACCTTCAAGAAATAGACTGAGGATTCCACAGATAGGAAAGGAAGTAAGGGGCAGGGGGAAATATATACAACTGGAAAACACTTTTGAAGGTCACAGTCCCAAGGCAGAGAGTCACTAGAAATTGAGATTTAATAGTTAGACTGGAAAGGAGGCAAGATGACATTAATTTAAGTGGGCACTCTCCATCTCTCTCAAAAGGATGGCTGATTGGGAACAGGATCCTGCCTGGGTGAGCTGTTCTGGGATCCCATGGTGTGGGAGCCTTTGGGGCATCAATCTGGAGGGAGCTGGACAGGGAGATAGATTGCTCAAGATAAGACCATGAGTTTTCAGCCCTGCATCTGGAAATCACAGACAGCTAAGCCCCACCCTCAGGGCAAGGGGCCAGAGTGAGCCCAATGCCTCCTGGCCACCTAGGGAGAGAGAGAATTCTCTGAGACAGGGAAGGTTCTGGCAATGGGCTGAGAGGGGTTTCCTTTCTGAGGGTTTGGTATCCTGGACCCCTTTTGCGCTTTGGGGAGCACACCAGCTGGCTTAAAGTGGCAGCAGGCTGAGGGGAGAGGCAAATCTGCTGAGGAAGCCTGATTTACCTAACTACCCCGGGATACAGAGGCTTGGCCTGAGAGAGGGTGGAGTCAGCCAATTTATTAGTTCTGCCCTAAGGATTTTCAGATTTTCAACTCCTCTAAGGGAGTCAGGTAGTGGGAAGTGCTTAATAAGTTTCCAAGAGCCTATTTTGGGTCCCCTGGGAGGAGGGGGTGGTGTGGAGAGGCTTGAAAATCATGTCAGTGCAGTGGTGTACTCAGTCATCAGTGTCCCATTTGGATTTCAAAAAGGAACTTCACCTGACCAGGAAAGGGAGGGGAGATCTACTCATACAGCCTGCTGAATTCTGCTGCCCTAGGAGAATAAAACCTGCCCAGGTGAAAGTGACTGAATAACTTTCTGAATAGCTAACTGACCCAATTAGAAAGGTAGCTCAGTGGAGGAATTTCTGCCTTGAAATATATGAGGTCCCTAGTTTGATTCCCAGCCCCTCTAAGACAGTGACTCACAGGAATATCTAACATCCAGCTGATACCATAGGGCAGGGAAAACATAGACATTATTTTGTACTAGCTTCTTTTGTGTCCTGTATTTAAAAAAAAAAAAACCTTACTTAAAAAAAAATTTACCTTAGTTTACTCACTAAAACCTGCCTCAAAACTTGCAGAGAGAAGCCTGCAGGGTAATTTATTGATGAACACAGGCAGCCTGAGAGGCTCCACAAGGGCCCAAGAAGGAATGGTGTTCTTCCTTAGCTTTGTTTTACTGCTTGCTAGTGTGTTTTTTGGAGTTTTGTTGTTGTTGTTGTTGTTCTTGTTTGTATGTTTAGTTTTGTTTTGTTTCTTGTTTTTCTTTCCTCTTTCCCCCTCCCCCCATTTTGTAAAAGAAGGGGCTGCTAGCTTGATTCATCTTTGCATGTGCTTCTTCTTCCTTGATTTTCCATGTTCTGTATACACTGATTTGGTCTACCAATGCTATCTCTTTTCTTTCCTTCATCTTTATATCTTCTGCTTTCTATTGTGGCTCTTACATTCCACATATTTTATTAGTCTTCAACTTTACTGGTTTCAATTTCTATCTTTTATATTCTGTTTTTTTTAATTAACCTTTTTCTTTCTGTCCTTTCTTTTCTCCTCCTCTCTCTCCTCATCATTCTGGTCTTTTAAATCATTCTATATATTTTTCTCTATTCAGTTCTGATTTCATTTCAGGTACTCCACTTTTTAATTTCTATTACCCTGCACTGCTTACATGAGTTAAATATTCATTTTACTAAGTCTTATATGGCCCCTCTTCTAACTTTTATTAGTATCACTATTATCCTTTACCTCTTCTTACCTCTTTTGATTTCTCTGGCCCTAATCTTTTTCATTCAAGGGAATATAGAAAAGAGCAAGGAAATAGAACAAGAAGAATAAAGCACCAAAGACAAAACTTAACACACACAAAAAAACCCAGCAGCTAAACAAAACTCTAGAGCAGGGAGAGAAGCTAATCAATTGAATAAACAAACCAAGATAAATGATGACCAGAAGGCAACAAAAAATTACAAATCATACTAAGAAACTGGAAGACATGGACTAATCCAATGAACAAACTAAAAACCAGGAAGAGATGCAGAACATCAAACAACTAAACAAAGCTGTCCAAACAAATAACATGGACCAACTTAATTAAGTGAAGGAAGAGATTAAGGATATTAAGAAGACACTGGGAGAACATACTGAAGAAATTGTAAATATACATAAAAAGATAATGCATATGATGGTGATGAATGGCATAATCCAAGAATTCAAAAAATAAAATTAAAAAAGCAACACTACAATCACGTAACAGCAGATTTGAACAGGCAAAAGAAAGAATTAGTGATGTGGAAGACAGTACATCTGAAATCAGATAGTAGAAGAGATTGATTAAAAGATAGAAAAAAATCCAGGAGGAACATAGGGATTTAAAGAACAACACAACAAAAACAAACATATGCATTATAGGCATCCCAGAGGGAGAAGAGAAGGGAAGGGAACAAAAGAATTGTTGAAGGAAATAATGGCTGAAAACTTAACAACCCTATTAAGGGAGACAGATGTAAATGTCCAGGAAGCACAGCACACCCCAAACAATATAAATTCTAACAGTAATACACCAAGACATATATTTGTCAAAATGTCCAATGCTCAAGAAAAAGAGAAAATATTCAAGGCAGCAAGAGAAAACAGAACCATAACATACAAGGGAAGCTCAATAAGTTTAAGTGCTGATTTCTCATCTGAAACCATGAAGGCAAGAAGACAGTGGTATGACATAGTCAAGGTACTCAAACAAAAAAACTTCCAACCATGAATTCTCTATCCAGCAAATCTGGCATTCAAAAATGATAGAGAGTTCAAAATATTCACAGATAAACAGAAATGAAGACAGTACACCAATAAGGAACCTGCACTTCAAGAAATACTAAAGGAAGTTCTACAGGTTGAAAGGAAAAAACAGGAGACAGAGAGATGGAGGAGAGTGTAAGAACAGCTAAAAAGACAAAAAGAGAAATAAAAACAACATATGATATACATAAACTCAAAGAAAATATGGCTGATGTAAGAAATTACTTGAGAGTAATAACACTGAATGATAATGAATTAAACTCACCAGTCAAGAGAGATAGATTGGAAGACGGGATAAGGAAATATGACCCATGTATATGTTGTCTACAAGAAACCCACCTTAGACCCAGGGATTCAAGGAGGCTAAAAGTGAATGTCGGGAAAAAATTTTTATTAGCAAACAACAACCAAAAAAGGGTGGAAATCGCTATCCTAATATCAGACAAAATAGACTTTAAATGCAAAAGTATTGTAATAGACAAAGATGGACACTATATATTAGTAAAAGGGGTAATCTTTCAAGAAGAAAGAACAATTATAAACATTTATGCACCTAATCAGGTGCCTAAAAACACATGAGACAAACACTGGAAAGACTAAGTGGAGACATAAATTCCTCTGCAATTATAGTGGGGGACTTTAACACACCATTATCACCATTAGACAGAACATTTCAACAAAGACTCTGAATAATACGTTAGAGGACCTGGACCTAATAGATATATTCATAATGCTATACCCAAATACAGTGGGATATACCTTCTTCTTGAGTGCATATGGATCATACCTCAAGATAGACCACATGCTAGGCCACAAAACAACTCTCAAAGAATTCAGAAAGATTGAGATTATACAGAGTACTTTCTCTGACCACAATGGAATGAAATTGGAAATCACTAAGGGCCAGAGAAACAGATTAGACACAAAGATATGAAAGTTAAAAAACACACTCTTAGACAAACAGTGGGTCGAGAAAGAAATCTCAAAAGAAATCAGTAAATACCTTGAAATGAATGAAAATGACAACACAGCATATTAAAATATGGGATACAACCAAAGCTGTACTGAGAGGGAAATTCATAGCCATAAATGCAAATGTCAAAAAAGAAGAAAGCTAAAATTGAAGACCTAACTGCACAACTGGAGGAATAGGAAAGACAACAGCAAACTAACTCCAAAGGAAGTAGAAAGAAGGAAATAACAAAGATTAGAGCAGAAGTAAATGCCATAGAAAATAATAAAGTACTAGAAAAATAAAACCAAAACCTGTTCTTTGAGAACATCAATAAAATTGACAATCTCTTAGCCAAACTAACAAAGAAAAAGAGAGAGTGGAAGCAAATACACAAAATAAGAAATGAGGAAAAGAATATCATCACTGACCCCACAGAAATAAAGAGTATCATAAGAGGATACTTTGAAAACTTATATGCCAAGTAGAATGATAATCTAGAGGAAATGGACAAATTCCTAGAAACTGACAAGCAGCCTACATTGACAAAAGAAGAAATAGATGAACTCAACAGTCCAATTACAAGTAAAGAGATAGACTCAGTCATCAAAAACCTCCAAACTAAGAAGTGTCCAGGACCATCAAAGGTGAATTCTACCAAACATATTGGAAAGAACTAACACCAATCTTGCTTAAGCTATTCCAAAATATAGAACTAGAAGGAACATTGCCTAACTAATTCTATGGTGCCAACATTACACTAATACCAAAGCCAAAGATGCCACAAGAAAGGAAATTTACAAACCCATCTTTCTAATGAACATAGATACTAATATCCTCAAAAAAAAAAATACTTACTAATCTCATTCAAAACATATCAAACGAGTTATACACCATGACCAAGTGGGTTTCATCCCAGCTATGCAAGGATGGCTCAACATAAAAAAATCAATCAATGTAATACACCACATAAGCAGATTGAAAGAAAAAAATGATATGATCATCTCTATAGATGCAGAAAAAACACTTGACAAAATACAGCACTCTTTCCTGATAAAAACTCTGGAAAACATAAGAATAGAAGGAAACTTTGTGAACATGATAAAGTGTATATATGAAAAACCCACAGGTAACACCATTTTCAATGTTAAAGTCCTAAAAGCTTTCCTTCTAAAATCAGGAACAAGACAAGGATGCCCACTATAACCACTCCTATTTAACATTGCCTTAGAAGAATTTGCTCGAGCACCAAGGCAAGTAAAAGATGTGAAAGGCATCTAAATTGGAAAGGAAGAATTGAAAGTTTCACTATTTGCAGATGACATGATCCCATACATGGAAACACTGAGAAATCTACAACAAAGCTTCTAGAACTTATAAAAGGAGTTCAGTAAAGTCACAGGCTATAAGATAAATGTTCAAAAATAACTAGCATTGATGAACACTAATAATGAGAAATCTGAGGAGGAAATCAAGAAAAAATGCCATTTACAATAGTAACTACAAAATCAAATAGCTAGGAATAAGTTTTACTAAAGATGTAAAGGACTTATATACAGAAAACTACACAACACAGTTAAAGAAAATCAAAGACTTAAACAAATGGAAGAATATTCCCTGTTCATGGATAGGAAGACTAAACATCATCAAAATGTCTACCCTACTCAAACTAATGTACAGATTTAATGCAATCACATTAAAAATCAACACTGTATTTTTAATGAATTGGAAAAACTAACAACAAAATTTATCTAGAAGGATAAGTGGCCCTAATTGCCAAAGGCATATAGAAAAAGAAAAATGAAGTTGGATGTATCACACTACCTGAATTTAAAACATACTACAAAGCTACAGTGGTGAAAACTGCATGGTATTGGCAGAAGGATAGACATATTGATCAATGGAACTGAGTTGAGAGTTCCAATACAGATCCTCACTTATACAATCATCTGATATTTGACAAGACCATCAAGCCCACTCATTTGGGAGAGAATGGTCTCTTCAAAAAAATGGTGCTAGGAGAACTGGATGTCCATAACCAAAAGAATGATAGAGAAACACCATCTCACACCTTACACAAAAATCAACTCAAGATTGATCAAAGATCAAAATATAAGAGCCAAGACCATAAAAACCTTGGAAGATAATGTAGGGAAGCACCTACAGGACCTTGTAATAGAAAATGGTTTCATGGACTTCACACTCAAAGCATGAGCAGCAAAAGAAAAAATAGATAAATAGGATCTCCTCAAAATTAAAAAACTTTTACCCCTCAAAGGATGTTATCAAGAAAGTAAAAAGGCAGGCTACCCATTTGGAAGAAATTATTTGGCAACCATATATCTGATAGGAGCTTAATATCCTGCATATATAAAGAAATCCTACATCTCAAAAAGAAAAAGAAAAACAACCCATTTAAAAAATGGGCAAGTGACCTGAAATGACACTTTTCCAAGGAAGAAATACAAATGGTTAAAAAGCACAGGAAAAAATGCTTGACATCGGTAGCTATTAGGGAAATACAAATCACAACTACAATGAGATACCATCTTACACCCATTAGAATGGCGGCTATTGAAAAAACAACAGACTATAAGTGTTGGAGAGGATGTGGAGGAATGGGGACCCTCATCCACTCCTGGTGGGATTGTAGAATGGTCCAGCCACTGTGGAGGACAGTTTGGCAGTTCCTCAAAAAACTAACTATAAAACTTCCCTATGACTCATGGATTCCACTCCTGGGTATATACACAGAAGACTTGAAAGCAAAGACACAAACAGATATATGCACACCAATGTTCATAGCGGCATTGTTCACTATTGTCAAAAGTTGGAATCAACCCAGTTGCCGATCAACAGAAGAATGGATAAACAAAATGTGTTACATATATATAATGGAATATTACTCAGCTGTAAATAAAGTGCTCACACAGAGGTTAACATGGATGAATCTTGAAGACCTTATGTTGAATCAAGCAAGCTAGGCATTGAAGGATGAACAGTACGTGACCTCACTGATATGAATTAAGGAAATTGAGCAGTATCAGAGAGCTATTGTCTGTAAAATAGGCTTACAAGAAATAGAAAGAGAAGAGAAGGTTGTAAGACATCACCCATATGGACGTAATCTATTGTAAAGTGATAGAGTGAAGATGCATATTGAAGGGATAGGACGATTGTAGTGATATTATTGGATTGTGTAGTGCAGGGTTGACTGTTGGATAGATTGGGAAGGGTGGGTTAAAGATACAGAATCCTGAGGGGAGGGTAAGGAGAGGGACTGGGTGAACACTGGGCATTTGTGGGTATGAGATTGAAAGTATAGAGGTGGGAATGCTTTTTTGGCAATACAACAAGGAAGGGTCACTGGTTTAGGTTTTTGGTTGGGGAGGGGTTGGGACAGGGTGCACCTGGAATAGGCTTCTAGGGAGTGTGTGAATGTTCATTCTATCATAATGTGTTGTTTCAGTGGGTGGAGACCCACATGAGTGGGAAGGAGTTGGACTCCAATCTTTTGGGGGACCAATTTTTTCAGAAATAGACAGGTGGGAGTCTCTCAAGAGCAAGCACAGTTCCTAATAGGTCAGGACAAACCAGAGTGTTAAGACCCCTTGTTGCATGTAACTATGAATCTTATCATCCAATGAGTCAAGCCAGGGGGTCATCATGGACCCTGGGTGGATGGGGTGGGAGTAATAGAATAGATTAGACAGGGGGTATTTAATATTCAGTGGAAATGCCCATCATTATCATGCAGTGATGGACACAGGACATGGTGAATATCATCAAAATTTATAAAATGTATCATCTAAAATGTAAATCATAGTGCAAATCATTGACAATTTTTAGTAGCTATGTTTCACTATTTGTATATTAGTTGTAACAATGGTACCATCCGCATATAAAAAGGTATTAATATGGGGTGTAGGAAAGGGGGAGGATGTTGGGTATATGAGAGTCTCCTGTATTCTGTGTGTGACTATTGTGACCTAAAACTTCTTTGAAAATAAAATGAACAATAGTGAGACACGGGAATGAGAGGGGGAAGGTGCCACGGTACAGACTGGACACGAGATATTGCAGTGATAAAAGGAAAAAGGAAAAAAAATTTTTCATTTTTTAAAATATCCCAATATTCTAATTTTATTTTATTTTATATTCAGTTTTTATAATTTTTATACCTTTTATCTCTTTCATTTAAACTTATTATTATTACTTCATTTTCCTATTAATTGTATTCAGCTAATTTAATGGCTTCATCTTTGAAGAAGCTTTGGATCACACAAGTGTTACAACTGGGGTGGGGGATGATTGCTAGTGTGGGGTGTCAGGGATGGAGGCTGCATGGGAGGAAGCTCAACTAAGCACAAATATAAGGTATATAAAATGTTTAAATGCACACAGGGCATTGTAACAGTGGATGGAGAGCCACTAAAAAATGAGAGAATAAAGAATTCCAATCTTGGTGAGCCCTGCCACATTCTCTAAGAGAGCAGCAACAGTCCCCAAGTCCACGGGCGGTGACTGGTGAAGGAGGATGAGCCACCAATGGGCACTTGATATTAATGGCTAGCCTTATGAGTCTTTGCCCTTGAAATTGAAACTTAACCTATTGTTATGGGGTGCCTAAGGGTGGCCTCCTGAGAGCCTCCTTGTTGCTCAAATGTGACATTTCCCTAAGCCAAACTTAGCATATGAATGGATTACCTTCCTCCCAGCATGGGACTGACACCCAAGGATGAGCCACCCTAGCACTGAGGGATTGCTACCAAGGACCAACTGGCAATGGACTGGAAAAAGACTTTGAATAAAAAGGGGAAAGTGTAAAGATAAATGAATTTATATGGCTAAGAGTCTTCAAAGTGAGTCGGGAAGGCATCCCAGAGGTAGCACTTATGCACATCTCAGTAGGATCTCATAGAATTCTAAAATGGATATCACCCCAAATATTGGGGCTCCTGAAGGGTCTGGAGAAACCCAGGTTCAATGTAAGGGTGGACAGCTCTGGAGTTTGGTGCCTTGCCAGTGGGTCCTACTTTGGAGTTTATACTCCTGAGGGTGATGGAGTTGGACCCAACTATCTTCCATGGACATGGCTCACCGGTCCTTTCTATTTAAACCTATACTTGGTGATGGAGTTTGTAGGTGTACATCCAGAGACTTGAGTCTTTGGGGTGACCATGGACCAGCTTTCCCAGAACCTGGGTGGAACAGCAGCTCCTTCTCTACAGCTCATTGGACTCACCCAGGATGACTGGTGGGGAGATTATGATGGACAACAGCCATCCCAGGAAATGGAGAGAGACTGCAGCTGCAGGCAAGATAATCCCATCCATCTTCCCCCTGGGATATAAACCCCCTCTAAATTGGTCGTGGAGTGAACATCCCCATCCCATACTCCTAAGGATAGGGGTAAGAGCTATGGACTAGAATGGACTTACTGGTATTCTGCTATAGACATATTGTGACTAAAGCAATGGAAGAAATTTCAACATTGATGTGGAGTCAGTGGCCACAGGATGCTTTGGAGGCATGGAGAGGGAAAAGAAGTTGTAATACAGGGGCAATTTCAGTACTTGGGAATTGGCCTGAGTGACATTGCAATGACAGATATAGGCCATTTTGTATCATCATGTAACATGCAGAACTGTGTGGGAGAGAGAGTGTGGTCTACAATGTGAACCAAGGTTCATGCTTAATGGAAAACCCCATGATGTATTTATCAATTGCAATTAATATGCCACACTAATGAAGGATGTTTAGGTTGTGGGAGGTGTGGGAGTGGGGCATATGGGAATCCCTATATTTTTTGTGTAAAATTTATGTAATCTAAGTATGTTTTTAAGAAATTAATTTTAAAAAACTGAATGTAGTTAAGTTATTAAAAATAGACTGTATAAAACACTCTCTCCTGCACACCTCACAACCAAACCGGCAGTGGACTGCACTAATCACAGTCCACTAGTAAAAGTGAACTATAGCTGAAAAGGCTGCAAGACACAAGCTCTCAGAGAAGAAGGACAACTTAAGGAAAGTCAAAGTCAAGTGTACAGGCTATACAAGGTGAATAGAAAAATTTTAAGTACCTGATACGTATAATATACATAGAATATACTTCACTTCCTCATAGATAATCAAATTCTCAGGCAAAAGATTATATACTTCCGTTCCTCTTAACCAATACCTCATATTAAGCTTTCAATAAAACATATTATGACATGCAAGGCAAGGAAAAAAACAGAATGAAAAGAAAAAAGCAAGCATTAGAACTATACCGAGAAATAATTCACATTTTGGAATTGTCATACCGGCATTGAAAAATAATGTTTTATAGGTAAAGGGCATTAATGGAACAAGTACACAGTGTGAAATAGTAGGTGGATAATGTAAGATGGAGATTTAATATAGGAACAGCTAAAATAAATGAATAATAATAATTCTGTAGCATAAATGAAGATTTTTTTAAATTTTTTAAAAAAATATAAAATTCTTAGATTACATAAATGTTACACAAAAAATACAGGGATTCCCATACTCCCCACCTCTCACACCTCCCACAACCAACCACATAAACATCCTTCATTAGTGTGCCACATTAATTGCAATGGATAAAAACATCCTGGGGCTTTGCCATTAAGTATGGACCATAGTTCACATTGTAGACTACACTCTCTCCCACACAGTTCTACATGTTATGTGATGATATAAAATGGCCTCTATCTGTCAATGCAATGTCACCCAGCCCAATTCCCAAGACCTGAAAAAGTCCCCATATTACAATTGTTTTTCCTTCTCCCTGCTCCCAGAACCTCCAGTGGCCACTGGCTCCACATCGATGTTGTAATTTCTTCCATTATTTGAATCACAATATATCTATAGTAGAATACCAGTAAGTCCACTCTTGTCCATAGCTCTTACCCCAATCCTGAGGAGTCTGGAATGGTGATTTCCACTCCACCTCCATTTGAGAGGAGGCTTATATCCCATGGAGAAGTTGGATGGGACTATCCTGCCTGCTACTGCAGACTCTCCATTCTCTGGGATGGCTGTTGTCCATCATCATCACCCTGCCAGTCATCCTGGGTGAGTCCAAAGAGCTGTAGAGTAGGAGTTGCAGCTCCACTGAGGTTCTGGGTCCAGCCAGCACATGAACAGCCCAAACACTCAAGTCTTTAGACATACACTTACAAACTGCAGCACCAAGTCTAGGTTTGAATAGAAGGGACAGATAAGCCATGTGTAAGGAAGACATATTTGAGTCCAACACTGTCACTTTCAGGAGCACAATCTCCAAAATAGGATCCACTAGCAAGGCACCAAACTCTGGTGCTATCTTCCCTGACCATATGAAATGGGTGTCTCCAGAGCCCTCAGGAACCCCACTATTTGGGGTGATATCCACTTTGGAAGTCTATGATATCCAGCTGACATGTGTGTAAGCGTTACCTCTGGGATGACATCCCAGCTCACTTTGGAGACTCTTAGCCATATAAACTCATTTGTCTTTGCATTTTCCCCCTTTTATTTAAAGACTTTTTCCAGTCTCATTACCAGTTGGCATTTGGTAGCAATCCCTTGGTGCCAGGGAGGCTCATCCCTGGGAGTCATATCCCACACTGGGAAGAAGGTAATGCATTCATATGCTGACTTTGGCTTAGAGAAAGGCCACACTCAAGCAACAAGTAGTCTCTCTGGATGCAACCCTTAGGCACTCCATAAGAATAGGCTATGTTTCAATTTCAAGGGCAAAGACTCATAAGGCTAGTCATCAATATCAGGGGCCCATGAGTGGATCATCCTCCTTCACCAGTCACTGCCCCTGCACTTGAAAGAGTGTTGGTGCTCCTTTAGAGAATGTGGCAGAGCTCTCCAGGATGGGAATTCAGTATTCTGTCATTCATTGAGTGATTCTCCACCCACTGTGGCAAAGCCTCATGAACATTTGAACATTTTTATATATCTTATATGTATGCTCAGGTGAAGTTCCCCAATGCATCCCCCATTCCTGACACACAACTTCCATTATCCTCCCCCACCCCAGTTGTAACCTTTCTGTGATCCAAACCTCTTCATAGATGATGCCAATACATTAGCCAAATAGAATTAAAGGGAAAATGAAAAAATTATAAGCATAAATATAACAGATAAAATGCAAAAAATTTTTAAAATAAAATTAAATTAAAAGAGTGGGATATTAAAAGAATATCTTTATGAGATCCTCAATAGAATGAAAATTGTTGAGGAAAGAATTAGTGAATCTGCAGATAGGTCATTAGAATCATCCCAAACTAAAATGAAAAGTGAAAAGATATCTGTAGGACAATCTCAAATGATGCAAAATATGTTTAATTGGAATACCATAATTAAAAGAAATAGAGAGGGGAAGAATTATTCAAAGAATAATAATGAAGAAATTTTCAAAAATAATTACAGAATCTAAACCCCTCATGTCCAAGATGCTCAATGAAAAAAATAGAGGAAAAATTGCAACCAAAAATAACAAAAGCATAAGAAAGAAAAGAAAGCAATGTAAACAAAATAAAAACACATCTAGGCAATTTATATTGAAGCCACATTAATCTGAAAAGAAATCTGGTTTAAAAATAAATAAACATGGGTAGGGGCAAGATGGCAGGTGAGTAAGGAGCTCCAACAGTTTGCTAGTAATCACACAGAGCTATCCAAAGCACCTGTTTGGGGGGCCCAGGAGACCAGAAGAGCATCCTGCAACATCCTTGAAAGAATGGAAGGAGGAGGCTGCCCATCTATCATGAAGTTCCATGAGTAGAGCATACCATGCCTTGGAGGCTGGTGCCTATCCTCCACTGGTAGAACAAGCCTCCTTGGGAGCTATTCTATGGCTGGATTTGGAAACTCCATTTCCCCAAAATGGGGGAGAAATAGAGAGTTGGCCACCGATTTCCACTACTGATTAGTAAAATTGGCTGGCTAAAGTATAATCCTAAAAAAGCTAAAGTTTGAACCGGTCCAAGTTGGAAAGAAGTCTGTAGCCACCATTTTAACTGTGCCCCTGAAATGAGGGGAATCAGGGCTGATTGAAAATCACGGTGACAGTAGGGACTGAC
>JAQZBX010021172.1:0-32484 GCA_029593785.1 Cabassous unicinctus
TTTACTGTCAGGTCTTCCAGCTCTTTGTAGTAGGATTCTTTTTCTTAGGACTGATCTCTAATGAGAATGCTTTTCTGGAAAGCAACCTCACCATCATCTAAGCCTAGAATCCCTGGACTTGGAGTCATTCTTTCACCTGCAGAATAACTTAGGAGAGATGCAATTTGGATAAATATTTTAAGGAACTTAGGTTATACCTGAAGTTTACTTTCTGAGTATAATCAATTAGATTTTCTCCGCAGGAAACAGCTCTGTCAGGAACATGTCCTTTGGCAAGTCATATCATCTCTCTGGAGTTCGGTTTCCTCATTTATGATATGAATGGCTTGAAACCGGTAATTTCTGAAGGCTCTTCTACTCTATGAAGCTTTGATAAATCAGAGCTTCAATAATGTGAATTACAGATGTATCTTTCCTTATCTTTTCCTCTTTTTCATTCTCTTAGCTGTGCCTTTAGCAATGCCTCTACATAGAGCTATAAGAAAAAAAAATTACTCAACTTGAAGAAACAGCTATTTGTTTATCTCTATAGGCATATTCTATAGGAAACGTTTATATTATATGACTTTTATGTATCTGTGAATGTATTATCTTCTTTTTGAATATTTATTTTCTGTATTCAGAGTGAATGTCATTTATATCAGTTCCACTATGAAGATATCGGAACTAATCCAGATTTCTTCACTTATTCTCTTGTGACCTTGAGCAATTATTACTCTCTCTGAATCTCCTGTTTATTCACATCTAAAATACTGGATAGAAATTGGCCCTCATTAAGCATTATGATATGGATACATGATCTGTGTTGTTTTCCAGCTTTCTAATTTATTGGCATAGCCAATACATCCACACCTCTATCAACAGCATTGGAGAATTAAGAAGCTAGGCTCCAAAAATTCAGTTCTTTACATCTGGTTAATACCTTGTTTAGAACTCTTGAGGAAGTACTACAGATATCTGCTGAATAAATACAAAAGAAATTTAATGCGTATTACAAAAAGGTCTTAGATTATCAGCTGAGGTTTTTTGTCTTTTTCTGAAGACAATTGCCAGCAAAAGTGGTTATTTTCTGGTTATGTGTGCTAACTGAATGCATTTTAGTGAAATTTTGACTTTTGATAAGGTTGGTGGTAGAGAGAAGGATGGTTCTTTCCTAATTCAGTAACTGCTTCAGCATGATTTAATACATATTTGGATGAAAAGTAGATATTTTCACAGCCTAGTGTTGCATATAGAGATAATGAAATAGCTCTGCCATTAAAATTTCAATTCAATTTCTCCCTGGAATATGTTAGAAAACCACTTTCCTTTTTATAGCTGGAAAAGAGGCAATTTACTGTTGTGAGGTTATAGGAGTATTCCAAACCAGCAAAGTCTTCACTAAACAGAGAGCTGAGCACACATGGTGTGCTATTCTCAAAACTCTGTTCAAGTTAACACTATTACTTGCATACTGAACTGGCATTAAGATTACTTTTCTTAAAAAAAAAAAATCTTTTTAAGTTTACCTAAACTACCAATGGAAAACAACAACAGCAACAGAAAACTGAAGTCTTAAATGTTAATAAATTATAACAGGATGTGCTTATTTGTTACTGGACCTCCAAGTAAGTTTTGAGAAACTATCATGAGGATGTTTAAAATAGCAGCCCCAAATGTCAAATTCTCAAGCTACATGGAAGGACATTTCTCTGTTCTCTAGAAATACAATGAAACTCTCCCTTAGGTATGATGAATTACCCCCTTACGGAAAAGGAGTAAAGATTAGTTTAGCAGCTGCCTGTATGCCAGTTCCAAAGTAGGTCAATGATACTTATTTCATGAGAAAGGACATGTGTCATGAAACTTATCACATTTTAATTACCTGACTGATTCATAGAATTTTTGAAACAGAAAGTTGCATAGAGATTATCACGTTTAATTTTCTCATTTTTGACAAACTAAGGGCTAATGAGGTAAAATATATACCCAAGTTTTGAAAGCAAGAGAATGGCAGAGGAAGAGTAAGAATCTGAACTCCCACTATTGTTTTGTTTTTTTCATGTTAAAGAATGTCACCTGCTAAATGCAAGCCTTGACTTTTAGTTTATAAATATATGGCATGGCTCCACGGAGAGCCTTATGTGTTTATGTGCATCCTATATAAGCTGGAGCAGAAGAACCTGTGACATCCAGGATCCAACGTCCAGTCTTCCACAAAGAACAGGAGCTGAAAGTACTCAAAGATAAGCAAATACAAGTATTGCAGACTTTAAGGCTACCAATTTATTTTGAATTACACCTATTTGAGACATATTATAAGCAAGATAATAACTACATTATGCAAACCTTATATGCCCTTGAGAGCTTACTGCATATGGGATATGTACTAATAAAAAAAGAGACACTACATTCTGAATGACGACTATGCTGTAAAACTGGTATCAAGTTAGATGACAAGGTAGCATCGGTTAGGGAAGTATTTCAAAATAATCCTTGTAGGGCTTTAACCTAGGTTCAAATCTTTCTATTTAATAATCAGCTTTCTTTGATAGGATATTTGTACAGACAGAATTGAGAAAGGTGAAAGAAGTCATTATTGCTAACTTATATATGTAAAAGGGGTTCTGCTATGTGAAAAGAAATCTGAATAAAATGAGCATCAATATTTGTTTTAAGAGATTTCAAAAAATCTATAAAGATGCTGTTTTGATATTAAATGTTGTTTACCCTTTCCAATAATTAAAATCAGGCTGTAACTTTAGAGTGTGCACATTCTGATCTATAGATTTAAACTATATACATGGGGGTATAACATATCAATCATTCATTTGCTTTATCTCTCCAATGAGCAAAGTACGTGTTTAACTTATATCTTGTTTACTGATTCACATTGGAGATTTCTTTTGCAAACTTCAAAATGGAAAGCACTATTGCTTTCTATCTCTTATTAACTTTTATGCATTAAATATAATTCCTCCGTGATATGATTATCAACATTTTACCATTCAAAAACTACTTTCTGAAAACCTGAAAATCGAATATGGACTTATACTGAAGTTTATGAGAGCAGCTTCTCTCTATTGTATGATTACAAAAATGACCTAGAAAACACTGATACTGTAAGACAAGAGATAGGAACTTCTTATGTGGATAAAAATCAGTATATTTTTGAATATAAGTAATAACGAAAAAGAAAACAAAACTTTCCAAAAGCTTAGCAGCCTTTAGAAGACGACACTTATGTATTCATTTATGAGCATAACTGTGCTTCTGAAACAAAACATACCAATCCCAGAACAGAGTTCATCGCAAATTTCAGTGTAAATGCACTCAAAATAAGAGTTTAAAGAAGGAACACATGTCATCCATGAAATAATGTAAAACAATCCTTCAACAGAGCTAGGGATTCCAATACTACTCCATACAATTACCGGTCTCAGAGAAAATAAAAACCAGTGGATTAAAATGGGAGGTCCCAATCACATTTGTTAGGTAAAATAACACACACTGAAAAACAGCGAAGCCAAATTAAATTATTGGTTTCTTGGCAATGCACAAGATAAACTCAATTTTAAAAAGCAGTCACCACTTTCAGACTTTATAATTTATTATCTTTTTAGAACTACAATTGTTTCCAACAGAGAGCTCCAAATAGCATTCTGAAAACTTATTTTAAATTTACTTTAACAAACTCTACTTTCCACCTCTTCCCCCACCCCCAGTGAGTTACAAATGTAGGTTTCCAGTAACCTACATCGGAGTGACACACTTAATTTTAATTTGATGTCTGCTATTTGTAAATCTTATGTCACACGTGGAAACCATTCTCTGGAGGACTGTGCTAGTTATGGATGTAAATACATTTTGCATTTCCCCTCAAGTTTAAAATTTGAAGCAAGAAGAAGATATCAAAGCAGAACCCCTTGGAACATCATCTAGGAATGCTTTAAAAAAATTGCCCTGACAACTTTAGAGAAACAATGACTGGCTGTATGCAAACACTTTCAAATGTGTTTGCGGAGATGAGAGAATAATAATCTGTATTTACCCAGATTCTCGAAAGGAAAATTCAATTCAGGTAAAGAGGCAGGCAAGTAAGTACACAGCTTACATTTAAAGGAAGACGGAATCTTCAAGGAGAAGAGGAGAATGAGCACCTGGTGAATGTAAACAGCAATCCTTGGTAAACAACTGGCTATTTGCAATGTACATGACTGTCTGAGGCAGGTGAGTTGGAAACTCTTCCTCTTCAAGTCTCAGCTGGTTTATAAAATAGGTAATATTAAAAATCCTTCTCAAGAGGAACTTATAAAACGCTTATTATTCTTAGGCTCTGATCTTAAACCATATCTATTTCCATGAATGCATTTGAATAATAAGGAAAAAAGTGTACCTCTCACAACATACCCAAACACAAATTGCTTGTACACCAGAAAGGGATACTAGATAAAACAATCAAACATCAACAGGGACTAAATGCTATCAATGTAAGCAGACATGTCCATTAGAAACCCGTAACTCCCTCAGTTTTGGTTCTAACATTTTGATTTAAAGTGTTTCTCATCGTTTTAACATTCTTTTGCCGTGAAAACCTCACTGCAACTTACAAAAAGTTTATTTGATTAATCTTCGACACCCTGAAAAACCTGCCTCTTCCTGACCATCTCAGAGCAAGGTTACTCTGATCTCATTCAGCTGAATCTTACATTCGCTTAAGGAAAAAAAAAATTTTTTTTTTTTTGCAAAACAGAATGTTTAGAAGTCACTAAAAAGCACTCCCTTACCTTCTAAACCTGCTTCAATCAGCCCAAACTGTTCCAATAATTTAACAAAAAGCACAATGACGATCAGAACTGCTATCATTTCAAGCCCTTCCAAGTTCATGGTCAGCTAGTCATGGTCCGACTAGAGCCACGGAGAAGTGTTCCTCTGGCTTTCTTTGTAAAGCCATTAAACTACATTAAGAAGGCTACTGCTGGAGAAGGGGAGGAGAGCGAGCGTGAGAGAGAGAGAGAGAGAGAGAGAGAGAGAGAGAGAGAGAGAGAGAGAGAGAGAGAGAGATGGAAAGCAAGCGAGGGAGGAGGGAAACGGCGAGGAGAGGCAGAGAGACAGGGCGTGAGTGAGAGAAAACGCATCCATCCGGTCCCCTGTAGCAGAGGCCAGAAGGGGCAGCCCGATAAAGCCGGGCCCGTCAGAATTATCGGCTTCCACGTTATCACTCTTGCACAGCAAGACGGCCACGCATGAAGTAACGCGCAGATCATCCGAGGACCCAGGAGGTCACCAGGAATGTCCCGAGGAAACATGATTGCGCGGCCGCGATGGCTCAGCGGCCCCGGGACCGCGCCAGCCGGGCCGCGCCGCCGCGGGCTTTGTGGGGCTGGTCAGTTGCCGTGGAAACCGAAGCTAACCCAGGGCTGGGCTACCGCTGCAAACACAGACCTGAGCTCTGGATCTGGAAATAAGAGAAAGCTGAAAATGCGGAGAGGCGGGGTGGCTGCTTGGCTCCAGCCGCTTCAGAAGCATTGTTCACTAATCAGGGAAAGCAACGTGTAGGGTTTTTTGTTTGTTTGTTTTTGTTTTTTTGTCGGAACTAGCAGAGTGCAGTGAGAAATGAGGTTTAAGGAATTATTCCTGGAATATTGAATTTCTTCTTTTCAATTAGTTGCCTTATCATGATGCTCGGTCCTAGTCATTGTGAACTAATATTCTGGTTTGAGTGGTCACTATCATACAGTTTCAAAGCATGGGCATGGTAAACTAATAAATACTCATTATTTGCATAATATTTTAGAGTTTACCAGCTACGTCTTTATGTATTAGCTCATTACCATTCAATACACCAAAAATACATACTTTTCCCAATGTGCACCTCTCATGCATGTTTTAGTTTAGTTTTGTTTTGATTCAAGTAAATTTGGAGCCACAAAGAGTTTGAGAAGGAAAAAAAAATCAATCAGAAACAAAACTTGCTTGGAGTTTCTCTTTCTGTCTTGCACAACGGTTCAGGCAAAGGCAGAGCAGGGTGGAAGACAGGCACCCCAGGTCTTGGTTGATTTCCCAGGTAGTATGGTGTAATCATTCAGATATGAATTCTGGAGCCAGGCTGCCTGGGTTCAGCTCTAGGACCTGTCACTTCCTAGTTGTGTAGCCTTCGGTAAGTTACTTAACATCGGTGTCTTAATTTCCTCATCTGTAAAAAGGTGATAACAGCACCTAGCTCTTCTACTGTTGAGGAATTAATGAGGGCCGCTTTTAGAGCAGGGTGAGTGCTCAGTCACTACCTAGTTTTTATTTTTATCACAAATCTCTCCATGCTTTATTCCATGCCACGCAGGGTGGCTAGACCAATTACTCTGAAATGCATCCCTGATCTTATCCTTCCCCTAATCAAAAACCTTCCATGACTCTGTATTTCCCTCTGAATAAAGTGCAAGCTCCTTTGAACAGCATACTGGTGTCTCTATGATGTTATACCAGCGCCCGTAGATTTCACCTAATCGGTCCTATTTCTGTCCCTGCAGTCTACCTGAAGGGTCAGCCTGGCTACTACCTCCCCACAAAATCATTCTGGGCTTCCCCATCTACAGGCCTTTGTTCAAACCACTCTGTCTATTTAGAAAAACCTTTCTACTTCAACTCTACCTGTCAACTTCCCCAAAGTCTTCCAGGAAACTTCTCCACCCACATTTGGATGGAATTTTTTCTTCTTTTGTGCTTTTGTAGTACTTTGTCATGTTATCATACAATGGATTATAGCCATTTTTGCAAACATCTTCAGAACGATAAGCTTCTAGAAGGCAGAAATCACGCCTTCCTTACCTTGACACCCCCATAATGCCTCCATGGAAAGTATTTTGTACTTTATAGACACACAGTATAGATATATATTGGCGAATGTCACCATTAATTAGATCATTCCCATGTGCTAGATGCTTTACAGACACTGTTTTTCCCTTTTACCCATTCTGAAAGTAGTTATAATTAGCCAGGAGTTACAGAGGAAACACTAAAAGAGAGTTTAAGTGGCATGTCCAAGGTCATACCACCAGTGGGTAATGAGGCCAGGATTCAAACCCGATTTGTTCAACTCAGACCCCATTATTTCTTCCCATTATTCTATACAACTTTAAATGAATTAAAAATCCAAATATGGGCCTAAGTACTTAGCACAGGAATGAAGGTTCCACCCAAAATCATACTCTTGATACGTTTTGTGACATTCTAAATAATACATGAACTCCAGTAACTCTGGAACACCAGAAGTTTTCAAACTAGTGATTAAGTTAATTAATAGATCTTCCTTCCTGCACGTTTGCAATATTATCATTACTTCAACCAAGATCATCGCTGGTCTCCAAAGGTAATTTTTCTGATTGTTACCTAGGCGGCTCAGTAAATCCCTTCAGCTTGCCCCATAGTGAATGTCAGGTCCTCCTTGTTTACATTTAAAGTTGATGTCATTGGGCTGAGAAATGGGTGCAGGCAAGGAGCTCCTGAAAAGGGCCACCTAGGAGCCTTTCCATCCACCTGGAGGTTACAGTTCCAGGTTCCCTTCTGGCTGCATGGGTCTTCAGAGGCCTGCATGTTTTCCTTCAGATTCTTTGCTTACCTCATAAGTTCAGGACTTTGTTTATCCCAGGTCTCCCCATGAGTAAGTGACTTTATTTAGGGCTGGGCATATCCTGGTCACAGAGAGGCCCTTGTTAATTGTACTATCTAGAAGAGCCCTCTCTTCCCTGGCCCTGGAGTCCCTCCTCTCCAAACTGGCATGAGTTCCCTGCAGAGCCTTGTCACAGTCCTGCATTTGTTTATTTGTTTATTTAATATCTCCCTGGCTAGAATATAAGCTCCACGAAGGCAGATTTTTGTCGTTCTTGTTTACTGTGATATCCCCAAACCTACAACAGTGCCTGGCCCACAGAAGGCAGTGACTAGTTATTGAATGAATAATTGGAACGATACTCTCACCTCCCCTAAAATTCTACTTGCCCTCTCCCAGATTTAGCAGGACCCAGATCCCTGGAATTTGAAGTGTGAGTACGCCTGTGGGCCTGAGGAGGTTTCTGCACACTGAGGAAGCCGTAGCAGGTGTATTCTTGTTGCCTCTTTGTAGGATAAGCCCTGACACTGCACCCTGGAACATTTTGGCTTTTTCCCGGGCATTTAATATGAGTAGGATTTGCAGTTCCTGCTGATGCGATCAACAAAAGCAACACAATGCATCAGAGAAGGACTCCCTGCTCCAAATACCTTAAAGCACAGGTGTGGATGGTGAGAAGCGCCATGGATATTGTCTGCTCCCATCCTTTGATTTTCAGCTGAAAGAACAATGAACTCTAGGCAAAGTGACTTAGCCAACGTATTCTTAAAGTCTTCAAGTCTTAAAGTCATAGCTTGGACTCAAATTAAGACATTAATCCAATATATTTTCTTCCTATAGGGCTCAAATTTCCCTTTTAAAAGACAAACACTATAGTGTGGCACATTAGAAAGAAGAGACCTGGGCGCTGTCTCTAGATCTTTGACTTCATTCAAATTACTTAACTCTCTAAACCTCTGTTTCCTAGTCTTCAAAATAAGGTGAATAAAACCTCCCTCAGTGGGTATTGTGAGGTCTAGGTGCAGTGACATTTGTGATTGATACCTAATCTCAACTGAGCACATACTTTGCCAGACACCTTGCTAAGCACACCAACTGTTGCTCCTCACCGTCAGACCTTGAGGAAGGTAAGACGTTCATTCTCATCTTAGAGATGAGGAAACTGAGGGTTGGGAAGAGTTATTAAATTACTGAATGTCTCAAGACATCAGATGCCCATGAGGCTGACAGCTGCACATTTGACTGTTAGATGAAGTGGGCAAATATGTACCAGTCACTTGATAACTGCAGTCGATTCTTGTTATTTGCAGTAGTTATATTCTATAAAGTCAGTTGGAACACTGAATTAGCGAATACCGAACCATTGCTCCGGAGGAAATGCAGGGTTAGGGGCTTGCTAGCCTCTGGTTACAACGTTTTCATCAACCCATCAATTCATAACCTTGCTTTATGCATGAAAGACACCTTATTTAATATGCATTGTTGGCTCATTCACATTGAGCTCAGGCCTGAAGGAATCTCATCTACATCTACATCTAACATGTATCTTCTCTGTAAGGATATCATAGCCCTCTTGTGCTTAGGAACACTAGAAAGCTCTTCAGCATTACCTCGGGGGCCATCTTAAATGGAGAAATTACCAACAAAAAGCACAAAAATGTGATAACATGACACTAAGTTTATGTGAAAGACACTTTTTTAAACAGCTGTGAAAGTTGAAACAAGAAGGCAGTGTCATCTTCTTCGACCTCAACAGGGCACATGCTTGTTAGACTCAAATTTACTGCCACTCCGCATATGTCCACATATGAATGATCATAAAAGCTCTAGGGGTATTGATTGGGGGTTATAAATAAATTTTAGTGAGTAGGCAAATTCCCAAATATAGAATCCACAAATAATGAGGATTGTTCCACCACATGGATAAGTAACCAAACCTTTTTCTGTGATTAAAAAAAACAAAAAGGTGAGCGGATGTAGCTCAATTGGTTGAGCACCTGCTTCCCATGTACGAGGTCCCGGGTTCGATCCCCAGTACCTCCTCAACTATAGTCCACAGTTAATAGCAATGCTTCAATATGTGTTCATCAATTGTAACAAATGTACCACACAAATGAAAGATGTTGTTAATGTGGGAAAGTGTGGGAAGGGACGGGGTGGGGAATATGGGAATCCCCTATATTTTTAATGTAATACTTATGTAATCTAAAGCTTTAAAAAATAAACAACAACAAACAAACAAACAAACCAAAAATCCCACTCTCATTGGGAGTGGATGTAGCTCAGGGGTTGAGCTCCTGCTTCCCATGTACAAGGCCCTGGGTTCAATCCCTTGTATCTCCTAAAAAAAAAAAAAAAAAGAAAGATCACTGGCCCTTTCTGGACTGGGGAGGTTTAAAACACAGGAAAGTTTTGTGACCTTACCCCAGGGGAGGGTGGCGGACGGAAGCAATGAGTGGGAGGGAAAAGTGAGAGAAGAGAGAAAAGGGATGTTGTCGTAATAGTTTGTCAGATTCTGCTTCATTATGTACCTACAAGGAGCAAATGAAAAGGGTTAGAGAAAGGTCCAGGCCTCACCATTTATTTTATTTTATTTTTAAAGAAGCTTTAGATTACATAAACGATGCCTCGAAAATATAGGGGGATTCCTATATACCCCATCCCTACCCCCTCCTACTCTTTTCCCCATTAACAACATCTTTCATTAGTGTGGTACGTTTGTTACAATTGATGAGCACACATTGAAGCATTGCTACTAACCATGTTCATCGGACTGGCCCAGGACAACTAATAAAGTGATGGTGATGGACCACTGCCATCCCCCAAACCAGAGAGCATATACAACTGCAAGCGAGACAGTTCCATCCATCTATCCCCTGGGAGCTAAGGCCCCTCTCAATCAGAAAAAGGGTGGGCATTACCACTCCCAAATCCTCAAGATTGGGGAGTGAATAATGGACTAAAATAGACTTATTATTATTCTAGCAATGGAAGAAATTTTTATCATTAATATAAAGGCAGAGGCCACCAGAGACTCCGACAGAAAGAAGAGGGAAGAAGACATTGGAATTGTTCTGACTGACATTGCAATGATGGGTACTGGCCATTATACACTTTGTCAAAAATGTGCAGTGCAAAGTGTAAACTGTAATGAACACTGATACCAGGCCTCACCTTTTAAAAGAAGGTCTGGCAAAGCCACTCTGCAGGGTCCTTCCACTCTGGCTCTGCTGTCCCTTTACACTTATCTTTTGCTTGTCCCCAGAAAAAATGAACACACCTAACTAGAAATACTCATGCACTTCAGAGCATATCCACCAAGTACAGTTTACTCATAATAACAATTTACTGGCAGGAATGAACCCATTTCGGCTGTTTTCAGCAACATAGCTTTTGGAAGGCAAACAATGTTTGTATGTTTATTTATTTGTTTGTTTGTTTGTTTGTTTGTTTTTTCCAAAATGAGAGCTGCTGCTGCCTCTTGATGAACTGAGGGAGGGAACCCAGGAACTCTATTAGTTGTGTCCTTCTGATTACAGGTTGGGGAGGGTATTAGAGGAGAAGCTTCCATCATACCCTCAGCTCAGAGCCTCAGTTAGTTGACCTGGCCAAAAACTAAACTTCACTCAGTTTGCTTCTAATTTATTTGGCTGCTAACTACTTTCTAATGCATTAGTGGCCCATGTAACCTGGCATTATCCAAGGTGATGTGGCTGATAAAAATCCTTTGCCCTGTCTTCAGATAGCTTAAAATGTATTAAAACAAAATTTAGATGCTAATAGCTAATATTTGTAGAATAATCACTCTTTGACAGATTAGAGTACTAAGCACTTTATGTGGAGTCTCTCGCTATATCCTGACGTAAACAGTATGAGGTAAGTGCCATTGTTATCTCCATTTTACAGGAGAAACTGAGGAAGAGAGGGCTTGCACTAGGAAATGGCCAACCCGTGATTTAAACTTGATCTGATTCTGGAGAATATGATTAGATAGTGTTTTAGATAGAATCACAAATAATTATAATCCCAAGCAGCATGTTATAAAAGTCTTTAAAGAAATATGAAAAGTACCAAGGGAGCAGAAAGATCCTACTTATGCTTTAGTTGCAGTGGAAGGAAGGAAAATGAAATCAAGGATGGCTTATAGAGAAGACAGCACTGGGCTTGTACCACACAGCTATTAGGCGGTTATTATTATTGTTGTTTCATAGCAAGGGTAATCTACATTATATGACCAGTGGAGAACAATACTAATCTTGCCAGAAAATCACTCAGAGCCTGGAAACGAGTCAAAACCAGCTAAATGGCTTGCTGGGATGCCTCATGAAGCTTCTTTCTCTCCTTTGTTCAGGCCATCTCCCATTCTCTCACACAAAATAAGCATCAGGGGCTTGTCTTTAACCCATTCTCTTCCTTTGGATGTTGCTTCTTCTAAGAGAAGCCTTGGCTAAATCTTCTGATTGAATAAACAGTGAGGGTATTTGGCTCCTTTAGCAAAACTGAAATAAAAACAATCAGGAAGACATCAATCAGAAATTTATTTCAATAATAAAGACCCACATTTGTGGAAGAGGCAGTAGTATAATGCAGTGGTTAAGAGCTTAGGTTCTAGAAGCTTCTTGAGTTCAAATTCCTGCTGTACTTCTGAAGAGCTGTTTGACTTTGGGCAAGTTGCTAAGATAAATGCATGTAAAGCACTTAGAAGAGAGACGGTCACATTGTAAATGATGAACAAATGGTCACTATTACTATTACCTGTCAAGCCCTTGCTACACATCAAGTGCTGTTCTAATTGCTTTACACGAATTATCTGAATAAATGCATAGAATAACCCAATGAAGTAAGGACTCTCATTATTCCCAGCCATCATGTGGATAAGAACTAGAGCACAGTACAGTCAATTGAAGTGGGATTATAAAGACAATACATTGCTCACATCCACTCATGAGGTTTACCACATCTTTCAAGTGCTATAGGAATAATTTATACATTTTTTAATGACTTAGCTTTCAAATTGCTATTTTTATGAAAAATGGAAATCTAAGACTCCCTGTTGCAAATAGAAAAATGTAAGTAGCACTGAGATAACTTTCCTGGGCACTGGTTTATGAGAATATCTTAGTCACCTTCCATTCTGCAAGAACCCACAGGATGAACAGATTCAATGAGATGCTAGCATAGCATTAGACTAGAGACTCTTTCAGGTCCAACTGGGCTTTCAGAGCCTTATCACCTGCTAAGAAAATCCACCTTCAAGAAACATATTGCATTGCTCTAGTCTCATAGGTCTTAACCATGAGTCACACTCAACATTTCATGACTAGACAAGATTCTCAATGATACGGAAACACCACTGCTCTCCAACTTGACCCACCTAGCCTGTCCTGAGGAAGAATAACAAATGCATTCTGTTCACTGGGCAAGAATGGCAAAATGGGGGGACAATAGGCAGTGCCTCAGAAATACTTTGAAGCAGTATTTTTGTGCTTCCTTGCTGGATGGAAGATAAATGGGGGAATTATTAATTTTAGCAATAGTAACCAGCACTGGCAAGATAAGCAGAAAACTGGTTGATATACATGCATACATACATACATTATATATAAATAAACTGGTGGTGCTTAAATTTTACTGACATCAGAATTACATAGGGTCTTTCTTAGAAATTCAGTCCTCAGAGATCCTGATTTCATAGGTCTCACGCAGAGCCCATGAACCCCCATTTTTGTCAAGCATTCTGATGGTTCAATGCAGCACTTCTCTGGGCCACACTGTGAGACACTGCATTAATCTATTTAAACAAGCCTCAACCATATAAGTAGCACACCCTTCAGGGAGACTTCCTCCACTTATCAAGTACTAGTGAGAGTCACATGTTTACCAACTCAATATGATTAAGAAAAGATGGGGACTCTATCAGTTTCACAAACTTCTCTAGAAAGCTTTTTCTTCAAATAGAAATAAGATTTTAAGAAATCACTTGTGAATAGATACAAGTTTCCATTCCATGTTTTCAAAGTATTTTTGATGATTCATTCCCTGCACTTAGTGAGCTTCAAATGCAAACTTAAATGGAGCTAGGGCTTTGAACCATTCCACACTTTTCTGCATGACCATATATCCTGTCTCCCATGCCAGATCTATCCCTGGAGCACCCTCCTTTTAGCACCAAATGTAATCATCTAAGTGAGGGAGAGCACTGATACGCAGCTTCTTACTAACCAAGGAAGTGAAATAAATTGCCATTGATGGATACAAATGTTGGTAAGTGTGAAGCTGATTTAGATAAAGTAGATATTTTAGTTTGAGATCCAATAAAAAAAACAAAACAAACAGCCACATAGATCTCTTTCTTATTACTCTACTGGGACTAATCTTTATCTAAATCAATACTTTAAAAGTAACAAAAGATACAAAGTTATATGATGCATAATTCATTCATTTTAAACTCATATAGGACTCAAATAATTGGAACAGGCTTATTTATGTGATCGTTAAACCCAGGGACAATTTCTACAGATTTTAGCCCTGCTTAATGGAAATCTTAGCTGCAAATATATATTTAGCCAGATTTCATTCCAAACATTATTCCTGACAATAAATTATCCCTCATTACAGTTGACATGTTGTACTTCCTCACTGTACTAGAGAGTAAAAAAATTGTTTATTGTCTTATTTTATTGCATCAGAGAAATGCAAAATATAGAAAGTAATACACAAAAATCCCCTTTACAATTATTCATGCTACTCATATGTTGTAGTCAATTACCAATAACTCTAACTTAATCACTTGTTAATAACCCTGATTTTCAACAGGACTATTTTAAATATAGTAGCTGTGATAATTATGTCATGCTGGAATCAAATTTTGAATAATTAAGCTTATGCTTTATTTAAAACACACATGCAAATCATGCCATTAGTAGGACCACACTCAAAAGGAAAAAAAATATATAAAATAAGGGAAATATATTTCATTGAGTGATACTAAGTGGCTTCAAAGAGATATAGATGGCCTTTATGGACAACTGAGGGCATGCTATGTTAAATTTATTTACACATAGAGCTATGAATAGGCTAAATGTTTTCCAGAGGGGCATCAAAACAAGCCAGCCAAGCACAAGCTGCTGGTTTGATGACGGACTCCACCTCTTTAAACTATGGCATTAGTGTGTATAGTAGCTTTCCATTGCTGCATAGCAAATTATCACAAAATTAGTGGCTTAAAACAACTCAGATTTATGCTCTCCGTTTCCATAGATCAGGAATCTGCGTATGGATTAGTTGGGTCCTCTCCTCATGGTCTCACTAAGATGAAATCAAGGTGTCAACTGAAGCTATGATCTAATTGAAGGTTTGGTTCTTCTTTCCAGATCACTGGTTTTTCACAGAACTCATTTCCTTGCTGTTATTTGACTAAGGTGTTTATTATTTTGCTGGCTGTGGGATAAGGACCACTCTCAGGAACTAGAAGTTGCTCTTAGGTCTTTGCCAAGTTGTCATCTCCACATTATGACAGTTTGGTCCTTTAATACCAGGGAAAAATCTCTCTCAAGTTTTAGATACCTCAAAACTCATTTCAGACCTCACCCCCATTAAGTCAGACCCACTCAGGATAATTTCTTTTTTGATTATCTCAAAGTCAGCTGATTAGGAAATTGAATTATGTCTGCAAAATTCCTTCTGCCAAATAATACAACATAATCATGAGACTTATTTCCCATCATATTCGTAAGTCCCACTAACATTCAAGAAAAGGGGATTATACAGGGCATGAACACCAGTGGGTGGGAATCTTAGGGACCATCTTAGAATTCTGCCCACAACAGTTTATTTCTGTGATAACCACTGAATAGCAGGGCAAGTGTCCTGTAGCCAGGACAACTCAATTTTATGCTTTGTTCAAAGTAAGTCTGGGAGGAGCCCCAGCATACAGCTATTGGCATTTGCCTTCTGAATGCTCAGAACAGAGAAATACAAGTCACTCGTGATGGAAAGAGAAGGAGCATGTCTAGAAAAAGCCTCACCAGCAGAGCTTTGCTCTGGTTATACATTCCGGCACCAGCCTGCATGTTGACTATCTAGTTTCAGTCATGGCAGTATAAAGACAAGAAAGAACTATTTAGAAAGGGTAAGAACAATCTAGAAAAGTATTTTGAGGCTCTGACACTATAGTTGCCAGTTTTCATTAATTTCAGGATCTGATCCTTCCTGGGGTTTTTCCCTGCTTCTTGTTGCAAGGGTGATGATGACCTAACTCTGTTCTCACCAGAGTCATGGCTGATCTCATGTTATGTTGCAAATATTATAAAGTCATTTTATGGTTATTTTTCTCTCAAAGTGTACCCAGATTCTAGTGCCATGTCTAGTTCAGGGCATCCATCCAACATGTGGTTAATAGGGAAGATCTCTTCCCCCTCCCCCCCCCCTTTTTTACCTACCCTAATTCTATATTGTCAGAGTGATAGGAGCATGTCATTCCCAGCTTCAACTTTAATGGCATCCCACTGACTGCAGAAAGAAATTAAAAATAAATCATAGCATGCAGGAAGAAAATAATTGGAAATCACATATCTGATAAGTATTTGCTATCCAGAATATATAAAGAACTCCTACACTCATAACAAAAATACAAACAATCCAGTTTAAAAAAAATGGGCAAAGGACTTTAACAGATGATTCTCCAAAGAAGATATACAAATGATCAGTAAGTACATGAAAAGATGCTCAACATCATTAGCCACTAGGGAAATGCAATTTGAAACCACAATGAGACACACTTCATACCTACTAGTATGGCTATTATTGAATAAACAGATAATAAAAAGTGTTGACAAGGAGGGAGAGACATAGGAACTCTCACACATTTTTGATGAGAATGTTAAACGGTGCAGCTGCTGTGGAATAGTTTGGTGGTTTCCTCAGAAAGTGAAATATAGAAGTACCATATGACCTAACAATTTTTTTTCTGGATATATATCCAAAATATTTGAAAGTGGGGACTCAGATATTTGTACACCAGTGTTCATAGCAGCATTATTCACAATAGCCAAAAGGTGGAAACAACCCAAATGTCCATTAGCAGGTCAATGGATAAACAAAAAATGTGGCAAAGTCATATAGCAGAGTTATTCTGCTATCAAAAGGGATGAAGTTCTGTTATATGCTACAACATAGATAAATTGTGAAGACGATGAACATCTAGTATCTTGCCACTAAAGATTTAGTTTTTCATATTAAGTTCTACAGTTGTCCTGGAAAAACCTTAAGTGGTAGAAAGCATTCATCACTAACACTTTGGAATGAAAGAGTTTCACTCATCACTTCCTTGCAGGGGAAATGAGAAAATTGGCTTTTGGACACTTGATGCATGATGGCACTAACACATGAAGGGCATATGTTAAGAGCCATCTATAAGCCAGTTAAGGAAGAGGAACCAACAGAATATCTAACTGAACTGGAAAATCCAGAGTGATTCAAAGACAATACAAAGCATTCTCAGACAATTGCCAAACTGCAAAATTGTGTTTTCCCTCCTATTCTTTATTCAGTTTTTATTGCACTGAACACCAAAATTTATTTACTTGAAATAGTAGTTTACCAACCTCAGTGATTTATGCATCCTTCCAAATTATGAAATTAACTCTACAGAAGTTGACTTCTGTGCTGGAACAACTGGTTCAGGGTTTTACACTTTGCCTTTTTTAGGACCCCAAAATGCCTTACTTGATATTCTCACAGCTGCCATCTATTTGTTCCTATAACCTACTCTGAGCTCCTTACTCTATGGATGGCTATTTAAGAAATTTGGGGAAGGTGGTTTAGTGTTCTTGTGGGATGGATATGCATCTCATTAGCAAGAGGAATACTTGACATATAGTATGGAATATCAAATATCTCAAATTGTTTTTTCAATATCTTGTATTTGATCAAATTCTCAATTTATATACCAACTGTCCCTATTCCATAATTTCTAAATTCCTAATGATTTCAACATAAAGTAAATCAACACATTTTCAATATTAACATAGAATTAAGTCTGATTAATTAGTATAGAAATCATAAGACATATCTGCTATTAAATGTTCAATAACACTTTGAATCATTTTTCTAAGGTTCTCTTTCATTAGGAAGAAAATGTATTAAAATTCATAGAAGAAGTTAAATGGGCAACGACGTATTTACATCAACTGAGTTGTTCTTTTTTTTTAACAATTAAATATTTTCAACAGCCTGGTAAATAAACAAACTCTTATCTTATTGTACATATATAATGTGAAAAAGTGTGGCTATAACAAACAGAAAGGACAAGTGTGTATGTGTGTGTGTATCTACCATCAGAATTTGTATAGTCAAATGGGTTTCCTACTAACTTGGCCAGTTGGTAAGATGTACAATGGTTCTGAAGAAATTATCTTTCTTCAAACATTTTTGGAAACTCCCTTTGGGAATTGCCATTAAAGCCTATTTACAAATTATCCTTGCCTGTCTGCTGCAGCCCAGCCCAGCTGTCATCAGGCTCAAGTCTTCCAAGCTCTGCCCCAGTGAGAGTCGGAATGGATGGTATTTTGAAAGCCATGTCCTTACTGGCAAGTTTATCCCTGGGGATGTGCTGAGTACCTTGGCAGCTGCCTGAGCTTTGCACGATCATTTCCCTCCTGCAGTTTACCACGAGTGTCACAGCTGGCTAACGAACAACACTCCTGAGGTTCCTGAAACTTGGAGTGATTGGCCAAGTTCCACCTGCAGGTTGTTTCCACGACCATGAAATAGAGCCTGGCTTCAGCCTGACGCTCTCACGTGACCCTACCACCATGAGCCTGAAAAAATAATACAAGTTTGCCCAACTCACAGGAAAGGCATGGCCCCTTCTCATCACACTTGGACTATACTTTACTTGTAACCAGCTTCATGAAAAAGGAAGACATGCCGGGGAAAATGGTAAAACGATGCACGGACAATTTGGTTGTTTTTCGCTGGTTTAATTCTAGGATTGCTAGGGAAGGTCATTGAAATCCACGGTTAGAATGAGCCTTTTGTGTTATCATTGAATTTAAATTACACGTTATCTTTGCCTACATTAACAGGTATAATTGGAAGTTCACTGCATCATTTCGGGTCAAAGCAATCTTAATAATTAATTTCTAACTACCCAGGGTAGAAATGAGCCTCTAGAATTGCATCCAGTTTGGAAAAAGCATCTTCGGTTCACCATTACTTAAGCTCCTGGCTTTGAAAATTTAAAATGGGATTTTGAAAAGGTTATCATTCTATATATTTTATTCATTATTTTCCTTCATATATTTGAGACTTATGCATTATTTATATAAGTACTTTACAACTATTGAAACATCAAATAATGGAAGAGAAAATAATATTCAACTGTGTATTTCTTTCCCCTAAAATTCTATTGCTTTTGTTCTGCTCTTTGATATGTATCCTTAGTAATTGTAAATATATACATGAACATGTTAAGTCAGGGTTCATTTTGTTACAGAGACTGGAAGAAGCTTATTTTTCTCTTCATGGGCTTACTCCTGTGGTTTTACAAGGTTAGTAAAAATGCTCTTGAACTTACATTTTCCTGTCAAAAACATGAAGGGTCATTCAATCATAAACTGTTTGAAAGGGAGTTCTATATAACCCATTAACAAACTGTAATTTCTCCCTTTGTAAAGAATGAACTTCAGAATTTACGAAATTGATAATGGCAGCACACAACTGGCAAGAATGAGGAGCAACTCTAGAAGATGAAACATCAGGATGATACGAAGGGGGAATTTATGAAATAAGTCAGGAACAAATAAAGTATGTTCAGGAAGGTGCAACTTCTAATGTATCCAGGACCTGCTTTACTCACAGGGTGAAAAAAAAAAGAGAGAGAAAGAGAAATGAAAAGGTAAGTTTAAAGCTGGTCAAGATCCCTCTGCTTCCCAAGATCTACCAGACATTTCTTGTTCAGATCCTACTCACAGCTAGGATCTTGTTGTTGCAAGGGGCAGGTATTCAGACCAATTTCATCTGGAGTCAGAGCAGACTTAAGGAGCAACGAATCAACAGGCTCGTGACATGGCATAGCATGAACCTTGCCCGCAGTCCTGCTGTGATCTTATGTTCCAGTTCTCATAACTATCTTTTTTCTCATATGTAAATCTGTAGCTTACTCCTAGTACCTGCCTCTCAATTACCAGGGTTCTTTTATTTTTGCTTAAACAATTCCCAAATGCCACTGCCTCCCTGGAACTGAAGAATGCCTTCTCCTGGATGTTCCATTGTGGTAATCTTGGTATTTGCCTAATATAAGCCCCATTACTTCTTGCTGAATTCTCCTAAATCCTTGAATTACCTAGAAACTTATTAAACACCAATCCATACTAGGCAATATTCTCCCTGTCAAGGTGAACTTCCTCTGGTGTGTGGTCAAGTCAGGCTGTCTCCTGACCACCCTACCCAAAGACACACATGGACACCCACACACAAACACACACAAATCTCAGTTAAAAATCAGAGCACCTCAATCAGTTTAGTCCCACTAAAAACAATCTTCTAGAGTGATTTTTCCTAAATGGATGTATCATATTAATGAATTGCAAAATCAACTTAGTGGGTTAATGGTCAGCAATATTAAAAGCAGAATAGAATAGTATAGAATTGAGTATGCTGGAAAAGAATGGGATGCACAGGGATGGAATGAAATAGCATAGAATATGCAAGTGCTTTGAAGGTTGAAAGAGTAAATATTCTTCTGTGAAATCCCTTTTCCAGTGTATGTATTTGTGTGTTTGTGTATATTCTGGGTCATGATGAAAAATGTATTTCTTACTGTAGTTCATGGCCAAAACAGTTTTATAAGCAATGTATTAGAGCACCAGGAGAGTAAGGCAACATGTCTACATACTACCTTAATGAAATTGCAATTTTATGACCTGAAACGGAGAGCACATTAAGCCAGTGTTTCCTGTTAAACACAAAAACAAATACAATTTCATCTGATAAACTTACTATCTTCCAGAAAACAGATAAGCGGAGCTCTGAGGGAATGGAACATTAGATGAATAAAGTTTGATGGCAGGATAAAGAAATAATAAGGTCTGTATCTGAGCAGTATAGTGGTGCTTTGTCATGCAATACCTGGGTAGGCAGGGGATAGCACAATGAGGACACTGGGAATCTCGGAACGGGGAGACCAGAAGACTTGAGAGTAGGATTGAGCAAAAGGAAGTGTCACATGCAAAATAATTCCATTATTTTAAAAAATAATTATTATTAAAAAATAAAAAATTTTATTGAGTTTAACTGGGGAAGAACAATGATGGCAATATCTTATATTTTTCAATGTCCTCACATATTTCAAAACATTTTTCCACCTATTATATTATATTATCCTCATGAGAAGGGCTGCAACTATGGTGAGGCAAATGAGGTGCCAAAGGTGAAAAATTTAAAAAGACACTCACTTTTTGGGTCAGATAAGTGTCCCTGGCATCTCACTGACTTCATCCTACTCTGGGTCTGGCTCATAAGATGAGACATTTAACCCTGTGTTACACAGGAGGAAAGTTGTCACACAGAATTTAAGTGTCACAAATGGCTGTGAAACTGGGCTTAAACACTGGGTCTCAGACTGCTAGAAAATTCATTTTTCATCTACATAATCTGCTGCTTTATTATGTTAGAAAACCTAAGTCAGGATTTATTCTGCATTAATTTGCAAAGCAATAGAATGGCAAAATAATGAACCATATGACAACTATTTGTTATGAAATGTTTGTTCAAAAGGAAACAATGGTAAAATGCAGTCTGCAAGATTTCAGACTTGGATTCCTGCATTTTTTAGTTCGAGGCACTTCCATTCCAGATGGACACAGAGAAATTGGAAATCGTGTATGGAAGGGTGAAAAAATGATTAGCAAAAAGAAGGTTTTGATTGATGAAACCAGAATAAAAGAGATAAATGCCTGTTACTTGGCTTCGTGATATCCAGGGAATGTGACAAGAATCTACAAATATTGTGAGAATGTAAATATGGGTAATAGAGAGGACTTCAAAGTGTGCTACAAGATAGAACTATCAGGATGGGATGGATTAAAAAATAGTAGTGTAGGCTAAAAAGGAGGGCTTTTTTGGTAGGGAGATGCATTGAGTTGGATAATCATCCTATATATAAGAAGGAGAAGGAGGAGGAGGAAGAGAAGAGGTGGAAAAGAAAGAGGGGGGAAAGAAAAGGAAAAGAAAAAGAGGTGGAATAAGAGGAAGAAGAAAGAGAGAGGGAAGGAAAGAAAGAAAACGTCATTTTCTCTTTCTTGCATCTATTTCTCTATAATGCACACTACCAAGATTGATATTGGTTGCTGAATAGAATTTTTCCTTGAAAAGTTAAAAGACAATAATCATGATCAGATTCTCAATCAATGAATGTCCAATGGAGGCATGTTAAAAATAGAATTCAAAGTGTATAAAGAATGCTTCCCTAAAGCAGCTCTGTTGGTGAGGGTGGCAGAAGTTACCAACAAAAGAAAAAGTAATATAAGAGAAATAGGGCACTATGTCTTGTTCCACTGTACTTCATAGCAGGGGATATAAGAAACAGATTTCTGGCAGTTCTCAGGCAGAATGAGCAACTCTCCAGAAACCTGAGCTGGTCAAGGAGATGGCATGGACACCCTACCTCAGGTGAGAAGGCTGCCACTAAATCAGAAACAGACAGCGATGGGGAGCTAATGCAGCTGGGCAAAACCATTACTGCTATTAAATGCAGGGCCTGGGCACAGAGAATTTGACAATCTTTGGCTACCTTACCACACATAACAGTTACTGTAATTGAAACTGAATGATAACACTATCTTGGCATGCATCCTCCTTTAAGAGTCCAGCACACAATAATCCTATTAGAATAAGGATACCTGGAAAACAATGTATAGTCCCAATGTCTCTTTGTAGCTGGCACCTGCCTTAAGGGATCCTTCATGTTTCCTTCATCTACTATTAAAATGGTGAAGTGGTGAAAAAGGTGCTTTTTATTTCAGGTGAATTGCAATGTTAACATTTGTTGAGCACCAAGCAGATGCCAAATAGTGCACCATGAGGATGAGATTCGTATTCTCCATTTCAACAATTAAAAGAAATGAGATCAGAGAAGTTAAGTAATTTACTCTAAATCATTCTCATGGTTAGAGAAAGATCCAGGATTAGAATTTGAATCTGATTGTCCTCAAAGTATTTTCATTATACCTAACACTCAGCAACTTTTCCAACATACAACACATAGTAAATACCCAATTAATATGTGTTGAATTGATTTGAAGGGTATTAATGGTCTAGCTGAGATCTGGAAAGAATCATCAATGACTTTAAGCCATGAGTGGCTGAAGTCTTTTAAAAAGTTTCACTGTTGAATTCTGTGTGTGCCAGTTATGGACTCAAGTCTATGAAATGGCATCTCTTAAGGATGCTTTCTTTGGTACTTATATTACCACAACACTATGCTAGATTTCCTCAGTTTCATATAAGCAGAAAATGAACTGAATGGCTGGGGTATTTCAACAAAGGCTAACTTGGATAAAACTCATATAATTACTTCATATTTTACAGGATGCTTTTCTGACTGATTAAAGAAGACTGACAATCAATATATGGTATTTCATTAACTACACTGTAAAAAGCTTACTCTCCATGCTCCCAAGGGGATACAGAGAAACGTGAGCTTATATTTCCATTGTGAAGGAAGATTTAATGCATGAAAAGGTAAATAATTCAAGGTTTAAATAGTCATTTGAGATTATTTCCCAAAAGTTTAAATTCAACTAATATTTATAGAATGCCTACCGTGACGGTTAGGCTAATGTGTCAACTTGGTCAGGTCATAGTGCCCAGCTGTTTGGTCAGGCAAGCACTGAGCTAGTTGTAATACAAGGACATTTCATAGACTTTAATCATCAGTGAGTTGATTGCATTGGTGGCTGATTACATCTACAATCAACTGAGGAGATTGCAGTCAGCAATGAGTGACGTGTCATCCAATCAGTTGAAGGCCTTAAAAGGGGACGTGATTTTAGCATTCAGAGAGAGCATTCCCATCTCTATTTCAAACAGCCAGCATCTCCTGGGGAACTTAAAAAGGACCTTCATCAGAGCCCCTGGTTTGCAGCCTGCTCTGCAGAATTGGGACCTGTACACCCCCATGGTCATGTGAGAGAATTTTATAAAATCTAATACTATTTACCGATATCGCCTGTCAGTTCTGTTTCCCTAGAGAACCATGACTAACACACCTACTATATGCATCAGAACTTGTGTTAGGCATTGCCATTAAAAAGAGAGTAAGATGGGATCATTGCTCTAAAGAATCTCAAGAATCCACACTCTAGTGGGCAAACTTACAAACACACAGTTCCAAACTATGTGATAGGTACTTTAGAGGAAGATTTAGGGTGCTATGGAATGCAGATGAGGAAAAGTTTACTTCTGTGGACAGTGGGTTTTAATGTTTATCAAGGAAGTTTCACAAAGGAGGTGAGTCCTGAGGTGGGTCTTGAAGAATGAATAGGAGCTTCACTGGCTGACAGAGTGCTCCAGGAAGAGACAGCAGTATAATGAAGGGAAGCAGATATAAAAATGGTGAAGATTTCGACAGACTTTGATAAGTAAATATAATTAGCAAAATTATGACTATTTGGTGGAGAGGATGGTATAAATACAGCCTAAGAAATTGCAATTCCAGATTTTCTGAGGTGCCCTAGAATGTCAATAAATACTGGAGGAGTTCAAGTCGTCCTTAAGGAGGCCCTTAACATTCCAACCAGCATACTGGCAAATTCATTAAAAGCAGTGTTTTCAGAATATATATTCTACAGCATACCTGCCTTCTAAGGCTAGTATACCTAATTATATGAGGACCATTACTAGTATTTAAATCACCTATTAGGTAATTTAAATGCTCAATAAAGTGTTCAAGAGTCCATGCCCTTTTTGGAAATTTATCTCGACTGCAGCAAATGCATCAGAGTGCATTTGATTAATTCAAAGCCCAGGAGTAAGAATCGGTTCTTTTAAATGCATTTGCAGCATTGCATACATTGATTAGCATGGATATGTTGTAAAGATATGTGAAGCTTAATATCTCTTAGAATCCCAGAAATACTGTGAAGTATTTTGAAGCATTGAAGAACACAGTGGAATCAAAGTTATCAAAAGCAAAGACAATAACGTTTGTGGTTATAGAATGGTGATCATATGGATTCCAGGATTAAATAGTTCCACTTTCTAGTTTTGTACAAAAATACACTTGAAAACTGAGTGACTACATTCATTCTGCCAGTTTATGAGATCATGTATTAATTTTTTCAAAATGAAATAAGGAATAATCCCACATTTAATCCTGAACAAATTTGAAACATTCCCCACATGAATGGTTTTCTCCAAATAGGTAATGTCCTTAAAGAATAATGAGCACTACTGCTTCCTCCTGAAACATAATCATCATTGTCACTGAATTTGATCACGCCTACCTCAAGTGAATGGCCACATTTTGCAAGTGAATTTTAGCAGAATCTCCCCGCTGCAGCCTCAGCTATGGCTTTACTTCTACCCATTTCTTTTGTTGTTTTTGAAAAGAGCTCACCTTTCTCTGAGCTATGCTTTCGACCATCACTTCCGGCAGAGTTCAACTGCTGGTTCAGAAAGCAAAGATGTGTCTCTTCAAAGGCAAACCTGAATCTGGAACTGCAATTAAAGTGGATTAACTCTGATTTTCTCCTGTGCCCATTATCCCATTGACTTTTGTTTTCCCAGTTCCTGATAATCTGTCCTGTTTCACTTGTAAGAATCTATGTGCTTCCTCCATGGTTTATTGAATTGCTTATTTTGACTTCCTATCATAAACTTTGACTTCAGTATTTGACTATTTCTTGCGCCCCTTTGCTGAAACCAGGTACTGTTTCTCCTTTCTGAGCCCAATTGTTTATGGTTTGTCTTCCAGGTTATGCCCTGTGTCACCTTAGAGCAATTTTCCTTTAATGCTCGTTTCCCTCAAGATGCTTTTTAGAAATTATTTTTTATCCTCCCTGTCTCCTTCTCACTCTCCCTCTTACCTTGTCTCCTTCCAAACACACAAGCACACACACGTTACCAAACTATCAAATGTCTATTTATATTGTCTCTAGGAATTTCATATACAAGTGCACATTCTGAATCTCCTTTTGAGATGTAAAACCCAAGCACAAGAAGCCTACCTATTCCTTTCATCCAAGTTGGACCTGATCAAATGTGTTGAGTAAGCAAAATTGTTCAGCTCATTTACTAATTACTTTCATTTAACAGATAGTTATTGAGTGCTTGCTATGTGTTAGGCCTTAAACTAAGTGCTAAACTCAAAACTTGATTTTGCCACATGAGCTATCTCATGCTGTTTCACCTTCTCTGCCTTGTATGAGCTTCTTTATGGAGTGCTCTCTCCTACCATCTCTTCCTAGCAACTGCTGCTCACCCTTCATCATTCAACATAAATATCAGGTTTCTCATGAAATAGTATTAACCTTTAGAGGTTTATCAGTCCCTCCTCTTTAAGATCACCTTAGAATTTGGCATTTACCACACTTCATAGGAATTGTTCACATGTCTGTCTCCATCCAGTTAGATTCACTCTGTGAAAAAGGACTCACTCTGTCCTCCCAGTACTTGTAACAATGCCTGGCCCATAACAGGTCCTCAATTAATATTAGATAGTATACACCGTACTAAAAGCATCTGCTTGCTCAAGATTTAGTGTAAAATCAACATCCTGCAGCTTAATGGGATTATCCACAAACAACTCTAAACTAATTAATCCCAGGGACCTTTAACATTTTAAAAGCTATAAAGTGCCAATCCATATTAGATTTATTTGAAAAATATGGGATCACAAACAAGATACAACATATTGCGAAACCTTTGAGAATTTGTATTAACCCTTCTATTGTGGACATAGCCGATATTATAGGTTAATTAATACAGTACCTTATAAGGAAACAAATAAGGATTCTGATTCATTGTTATTAGAGAGGTGGAACTTCCCCACCATTTACCTACAGTCATTCAACTTTGCAACCATTTCTGTGGTGATGACTCCAGATTTACATTTGCAGTTCAGAAGTTCAAAGTCCAAATTTCTTCTCCATCTCAGCACCAATAGCCTCCACTGGCATATCTCAGAACATCTCAAATGCTATGTGCCCAAACCAGAACTCTGGATTCTGCCTTGAAAACTATCCTGAGTTCTCCCCATCTCTGTAAGTGGGACCACCCAATATCTCAAGTCAGAAACACAGGTATAGTCATCTTGTTAGTGTCTTGACTCTGCCTTTTTTTTTCTCTCTATTTTACCCAACCCTCAGCAAGCCTTGCTTAGTTTTCATCCAAAATAAATCGAACCTTCTTTCCACTTCACGTGCTATTACATTACTAAAAGCCACTGTTATTTCTTGCCTTTAGTATTGAAACAACTTCTCTGTTCTCCTTATTTCCATTCTTGCTCCTTCCACTGCAAAATAATTTCTCAAAAAGTATATTGCATCATTTCATCTCATTCCTGAAAGCCATTCAGTGGCTGCCCATTTTATTTATAGGAAAATTCCAAATCTTTTTTTTTATGTCTTATCAAGTATTGTCCCTCACTCTAATAGTGCTTCCAGTGTTTCAGCTTTAGTGATCTTCTCTCAGTTCCTGAAACACACCAAGTTCATTACCTGCTTAGAGCCTTTGCACACGCTGGTCTTGCTCTCTGAAATGTACTTCCACCCCCCTCTTTCCATTGTTGATTTCTTCTCAACATCTGGGTCTCTGTTTAAAATGTTATCTCCTCAGAGAGGCCCTTCCTGACTCCTCACGCCTCCACACCCCACTGCACCTACACTATTAGTCACCTTTTTTCTCATCATCTTATTTGATTGTTTAACTCAACACAATTGACATTTTTCTTTAATAATGCTTTTCTTTATTTTCTTTCTCATTTGTATTCCCCACGAGAATATAAACTCTTTGCAGGCAGACTCTGCCTCTCTTATACAGGATTTTATTCCCAAGGACCAGTATGGAGCAAAGTACTTTAAAAGATATGTGTTGATCAATAAATGCAATAAAATAATTATTTTAATAGTAATAACTAAAAATAAATGAACTGAGGCATTTATGGAACACCTACTCTACGTACATAGGTATTTCCATGCATTCATACACTTTTAATCTTCACAATAGCACTTTGAGGTACATAGTCATATTTTATTTAACTAATGAGGAAAGTAAATTTCTCAAAGAGTTACTATCATTTGCAGATTACAACCTAAGTTTCTGACTCTAATCCCAGTGCTTTTTATTTCCACTCTATACAATTGAACTCATTGTTTAATCAAAAATATTTTCTCCCTCTAGCTGGCAGTTTACAATGAAATTTGTTCTGTCAGGTAAATACAAAGAGAAAAAAAATCAAGGGGAAAAACCTTATAACACACAGAGTTATTCTCTCTATGAAAACAACCAAAAACCCATAAGTGAAAATCTACTACATAAAACTGCCACCATAAATTAAAGCTGTGTTAAAGACAGAGTGGGTGCTTCTGGTGATAAGGCTCACGGCTGGTGGCCAAAAGGCAATTGTCTGCTTGTTCTTTGGTAATTCAGTCCAAAAAAACTTTGAGATTTTCATGCCTCTATTTTATCATATCATTTTAGAGATAAATGGCAGGATATAAAAACGATATTATTTTCCTAAATGAACTAAAACCATGACAGAAAGAGTTATTAATCCAAGTGCCCACTGTCTGTTGCATAGCCAGTTCTCGAAAGCAGCCATGAAAACTTGTCTTTTTTTCATCCAACCAACATGCAAGAGTACCTAATAGACAAGCAGTGGCATTGTGGTTCAGAGTTCAGAGTTCAAATCTTTTCTCAGCTCCTTACAAGCTGTGTTACATTGAACAAATTACTTAGTTGGCTCACCGTTAAAATAGGGTTAATAATAATGTCTGTCTCATAGGTTTGTGCTGAGGAATAAAATGCTAAAGTACATAAAATGCCTACTACGTAGTAAGATCTCAAAAAAATGCTAGTTAATGCTATAGAAGAGTGTGTCCTGAAGATCGTAAGTTTAAGATACCTTGGAACTTGAGAATAGAAATACTAGGGGAAAGGTAAAAAGGTGGCTGGTGCAGTGGATAAAGTTAAATAATCTTGGTTTACTAATAGTGCCTCTCCACTATTTTTTTAAATACCTTAATCAGGTATAATTTACATAGCATAAATTTAGCTGTTTTAGTATACAATTCAATCACTTTTAGAAAATTTACAAAGTTGTTCAACCATCACCAAAACCAACTTTAGACCATTTCAATCACCCCAGAAAGATTCTTCATGCTCATTTGCAATCACTGCCCATTTTCATTGCCTGCTCTGGGCAATCACTAATCTACTTCCTGTCTCTGTATATTTGTCTTTTCTGTTTAGTTCATATAAATGGAATCATATAATATGTAGTCTCCTGTGTCTGGTTTCTTTCACATCACATAATGGTTTAGAGGTTCATCCATGTTGTAGCATGTCATAGTACATAGTTCCTTTTTATTGCTGTATAGGGTTCATTGTATGGGTAGACCACATTTTGTTGATCCATTCACCAGCTGATTGGTATTTGGGTTGTTTCTAGTTTAGGGTTATTATGAATAATGCTCCCATAAAAATTTGTATCCAAATCTTTTTGTTGAAATGTTTTCATTTGTCTTGGGTAGCTTCCTAGGAGTGCTGTGGCAGTTTGAAATTATTTTATGAATCCCAAAACAGGGAAATATTATATTGGTGAGCTAATCCACTCTTGTTTCAATTGGACTGCTTCAGTGAGGCATGACTCAGATTGAGCCTCCATCCTGTTGCTGGGTCTGATAAAAACAGAGACACAGAGAGAGGGTCACACAGAAAAAGGAGGCTGCCATATTTAATCCTGCCATGTGAGAGAAAGGAGAGGCTCAAAGAGCTAAGGTCCAGGGAGAAATGAGCCATATGCCTGACAGCTTGCAGCTGAACTCTGGAAGAAAGCAGAGCAGCTAAGTCTGACAGAGAAGGCCCAGTAAGAGAGAAGCCCTATGCCTGGTTGCCCACAGCTGAGCTCTAGAAGTAGGTAAGCCTGGAGGGGAAGGCAGAGACCTAGGCAGAGATCACCTGCCATCTTGCTTCACCACGTGGCAAACTGACTTTGGTGAGAAAGCATTATTTACGGTGCCTTGAGTTGGACTTTTCATGGCTTTGGAACTGTAAGATTTTATCCCAAATAAAAGCCAACCCATTTCTGGTACTTTGCATTGGCAGCCCTTTGGCAAACTAAAACAAGTGCCCCTTCCCCCACTTTAAGAGATGAATCTTCCTCTGAAAATGTCCCAGTGGGACTTGCTGGGGAGAGAGAGTTGAGTTCTAATTCCAGATCACCAATAATGAAGTGAAAAAAAGCAAGTTGACTCTAGTTGCTGTCTTTTACCTCAAATCCCCATGCGACCTGGGAGAACACTGTGCCTCTGAGCATCTAGGTGTCTCCGCTTAAGAACCAAAGGCAAGAACTTGATGTTCTCTGAATTGTCCTCTCCTTTAAAAAGCTTATAAGACTTTTAGTTACTAAAGAATTAAAAAACAAAACAAAAGCAACACAATCAATTATCATCTCCTTTGCTTCTGGCATTTTCTGGGCATGGCATGATGTGGGAGACCAGCACTAGTTGCAAAAAGAATTATACTGGAAGGATTTGTATCTCTCCTACTGCAAGCAGAATCCAGGATTTAAAAGTTGGCACTCTAAATATGTTTCGTTTGCCTTCACGGCTCTTTTGCATATCATTTAATTCCCCCAAACATATTTTGCTAATGCAGTCATTTGATTCAAAGTTAACTGGGCATAAAATAAACATTACTAGAACAGAACAGAATGGAGTGGATTATTTCATCAAGCATTTTAGAAGGTTTAAATCCAAGTTACTATCATTACCTCAAAACGGTTATCTCAGTAGTTATGCACTTTTCATTTATTCTGACATTGCTAAGAGCATTATTTGTATATTTCACTTTGGAATTGCCCTTTGCGCCAGTGACATAACCAAATTTTAAAATTCATTTCTAAACTTCATTATTAAATATTTAAGGCAAGGGTTCTTAACCTTTTTCGTTCCACGGACCCCGTTGCCAGTCATAACCACATACCCCTTACTAAGTCCACACTACACTGTGTATAATTTAACAAATATATCATGCCTGCACCAACATGTCCCACAAGAATAATGTTTTTTTTGAATTTCATTTCAAACTCATGGACCCCTTGTTAAGAATCCCTGATTTAAGGTATAGCAAAAGATATAAAGAATTAAAAAAAAAATGAATGTGCATGTGACAATCACAGATCTTTAAAAGAAAGTGATTACCAATCTCCTGTAGCCTATTTGTACCCCTCCTTGATCACAACTCCCTCTGGTCAACCTCTTTTGCCCTTGACCCCAATAACCTATATGTTGATTATTCTTGCCATGCCTATCTTTATACACACGTATGCAATATATGGTATTGTTTTGTAGGTTTAAATCTTTACATACTCTTTATTTTCACTGAATATTATGTATGATAGATTTATCCAGTGACATGTGAGTTCTACTTTATTAATATTCAAATTGTAGAATATTACACTTTTTGTTCTAATCACAATTTTTTATCCTATTTCCTGTTGACATATATTTATGTAAATCCAATATTTTGCCACTACAAATACTTCAGCTTTGAACATTTATTCTGTACAGAAAAAAATTGAGGGGTTTCTCTAGGATATCTACCTAGGAATGGAATTTTCTTATTTTCAAAAATGGACATATTCACTTTTACTATTTATAAATAAATAAACTTCCTCCCAAAGTTTGGGCTCCAATTTTCTCTCCACAGACCCCACCCCTGACACTTGGTAGTTTTAGACATTTTAAGTTTTTCCAGTCACTAATGTGATTTTTTACAAATCAAATTTATCAGTCATTGAGTATCTAACCTAGATAAGTCTCTGTGCTTGGTTCTGTATGGAATGCAAAGTGAGATGTAGTAGAATTACACTGGAATAGGAGTAATCTAATATTGAGCACTCACTACTTTAAAAAAATTATTTATTTATTTATTTATTTATTTGCCATCTGTGGGAACCTCTTTGAGCCTCAGTTTCTTCATCCATCCTATGATCGGCTGGACAAGAACAATTCTTAGTCACCTTTTGCCTCTTCTCCTATTTGATTCTATGACAGCCCCGAGGTAGCTTAGGATCCAGTAGGAGAAGCAGGGTATCCATGAGTAATTTCAACACCAGGAAAATAGAAACTAAGGTACTATGAAAGTATAGGGGGATGAATTCCAGGTTGGGATGGAGAGGCTGGGAAGATTTCATCTCGGAGGTTTGGGTGAGCCTTACCCAGGATGGTGTGGATGACACTTTGGGGAACTAATGGAGCAGAGGGAAAAGGAAGAGCCTGAGGAGAGTCATAAAGATGGAGCATGAAGGCAATGAAGGTGAGGAGGTGGGTGCGACCAGAGCATGAGGAGTTAAGGTGAACGCTGAGGAGAATGAGGCTGCGTAGATTGTGTATTTTTATCACGCCCAGGAGTCCTAAATCATTGTTTTGTTGACAATTTGATTTTTAAAACCTCCAAAGGCAATTTGGAATTAATATCTGTAAATAAGGCATTTGGTCATTTCATTTTCTCTTTAAAGTGAGGCCTTAAAACCAGTTTCCTGTGAGGCTCATTAACTCCACAAGCAGTTCTCAAACAGGATTGGCCAGAGTTTTTGAGAAATGGGAGGAAGCACTGCTGAAATAAGATTGTAGCCTCCTAAGGTGACTGCCTGGAATGAATACACTCCTTTA
>JAQZBX010021173.1:0-32477 GCA_029593785.1 Cabassous unicinctus
CTGTTGAAGATGGAGAGTAAGAGGGAGTGGAGGGGAGTGGAAGCTTGAGGCCCAGCTCTAGAATGGGATGCACTTGTTGGAAGTGCTCAGGTTAGGAGGTAACCCTGAAGGTGTGTGGCTGCAGTGAGATGGAGGACAAGGTCCTGGTAGGTGAAGAGGCTGAAGACTGACAGGCTAGTGAGATGGATGGTTGCCTACATGGGGTATCAAAATTCCCAGGAATTAATGCAGAAGTAATGTTGGAAAGAGGCAGTGAGTCAGGCCTAACATCTCCAGTGACTGAGAAGCCATCACTGTGAGTTCTGTGGGTGAATGCAGTCCTGAGGGCAAATCCTAATTTTATGAGCTTGACTAATCCATTCAATCAGTATAATGCCTCCATTCCTTTGCCTAAAAATAGAGACACTGGTTTAAGTAATCTCCTAGGTGCCCCTTTGTCTTAAATTTCTGTGATTTGGAACAAAAGGGTATAACGTTCTTTAAAACTCACTTGTTAACTGCAGAACAGTTGAACGTTTACTTCACGTTTCCTGAATGTATAACCTTGCTATTCTGCAAGGGTATTTTCCTCCAGCTAAGAAGATAAACTAAGGGTCATGCTGGGTTAAAAGAGGTGGAACATCAGGAGGGAGAGGCAAGATTCAGTTCTGTAAGTGTTATTGAGTACCGACCAGGGAAATTTGGAGTTGACGTTGTTGGCAGTTTTTACCACTAAAGAGAGAAAATTGTATGACTGTTAGTTTATGAAATGAGCCAACAGAGAGTCTTTGGCACCAGAACGCTAATTGAATGTACTCCCAAGTACATAAGCGAGGACACCCCCTTTCTCTCCCTGGACCCCACACTCATACTTCCACTAGGCATTTCTTTCATTGCAGCCTAGTAATTTGTTTTCCTCTATCACCCTGCCTGGAATTTGAACCACCTGAACGAAAGATTGTTTCTTATTCATCTTTGCATCCATCTTCAAACACAGTGCCTGAAATATGAATCACTGGGTAAATAGCTACTCAATGTGGGATTGAATGATTGATTGAATCCATGAATGGAAGTGGCAGCCCCTCATTTATTTGCTATAGCATCTGTTAAACTATGGCCACTTTGTAGGTGCCTGGATGGCGTATAAATTTGGAGTAGCCCATGAGGAAGCCCCATGACTAGGCAATTTGGTGGGATTGCTGGTTTCCACTGCATGCCATCCCTTCTTCACCCTGGAATTCTGTTGTTGCTTGTGCATCTGCTGGGAAATCTTTACTCTCTTTGTGTAAACTCCTTCCGAGTTTTTTACAAAATCAGTTTTATTCACATACCATACAATTCATCCAAAGTGTGCAATCAATGGCTCTCAGGATCATCACACAATTGTGCAGTCATCACCACAATCAATTTTAAAACATTTTCATTGCTCCAAAAAGAAAAAACTTATAACCCTTTAGCCCCCCTATTATTGACAATTTGCATTGGTATGGTACCTTTGTTACCACTGATGAAAGAATATTAAAATATTACTTTTAACTATAGTCCATAGTTTGCATGTTTTCCATATACCACCCTAATTTTTTCTTTTAGGAGGTACCAGGGATTGAACCCAGGACCTTGTACAGGGGGAAGCAGGCACTCAACCACTGAGCTACAGGTGCTCCCCATTCACCCTAATATTAACACCTTGTAATAATGACATACATTTGTTCTAGCTCACGGAAGAATATTATTAGATTTGTACTATTAACCACACTCATCTTCCACAACAGGGTTCACTATGTTATAGAGTCCTGTGTTTCTTCCTTTAGCTTTCCCGTGACATACATGACCCTGAACTTCCCCTTTCAGCCACAATCACACACACAATTCAGCATTGTTAATTACACTCACAATAATGTGCTACCATCACCTCTATCCATTTAAAAACATTTACAATTAACTTTATTAAAATTTTTGCACAAATTAAGCATCAGCCCCCTATTCTCTACCCTCATTCTATCTCCTGGTAACCTATGTTCTAGATATTAATTCTATAAGTTTGCTCGTTATAATTCATTCACATTAGTGAGATCATACAATATTTGTCCTTTTTTTTGTGTCTGGCTTATTTCACTCAACATAATGTCCTCAAGGTTCATCCATCACGTCACATGCATCAGGACTCAATTTCTTCCTACAGCTGAATAATATTCCATCGTATATGTCTTAGTTTGCTAATGGCTGCCAATACAATATACCAGAAATGGGTTCACTTTTATAATGAGACTTTATTGGGGTAAAATCTCACAGTTCCAAGGCTGTGAAAATGTCCAAATCAAGGCATCATCAAGAGATGCTATCTTACCAAAGTTTGGCTGCTGGCAATACTAGACTCCTGCTGTGTGGCAAGTCAAAATGGTGGCCGGTCTCTGTTTTCTCCTCGTGGCCTTGTTGCTTCAGCTTTGGGCTGCTCCACTGATTCCGGCCTCTGGCCTCTCTCTCAGCTTCTCGGGGTTTCTGACTTTCTGCAGCTGCAGGCAATCCTGGAGTCGTCTCTCACATGGCAGGGTGAAATGGCAGCTCTCTTTCTCTGTGTGTCTCTGCATGTTTCTCCCATTTATAAAGGACTCCAGCAAGAGGGCCAAGACCCACGCTGGGTCACGCCTCACTGAAGTACTCATATCAAAGCCCTCAGTGGAATTCAATCCAATCAGAGTGTCCCACACCCACAAGAATGGATTAATTCCAAGAGCATGATCCTTTTTGGGATTCACAAAAAGCTTTTAACTGTCACAGTATGTATATACCACATTTTGTTTATCCATTCATCAGTTGATGGACACTTGAGCTGTTTCAGACTTTTGGAATTTTGAGTCATGCCACTATGAACATCGGTGTGCAAATATCTGTTCACATCCCTGCTTTCAGTTCTTCTGGGTATAACCTAGTGGCAGGATTGCCGGCTCATATGGCAATTCTATACTTAGCTTTCTGAGGAACTGCCAAACTGTCCTCCACAGCGACGGTACCATTCTACCCTCCTTCTGATCTGAGCTTGTATCTTATCAGCAAAATGTTTCCAGCGATCTAGGTCTTTTGGAAGCTCTGGTGCTAAGGATCCTCCAAAGACCTGCAAAGCAGTGAACTCCTTTATGGCCATCCTCTGCAGGGTGCTGGGCTGTGATGTAGACCTCCCACTCTGGACTGCAGCGCATCAGGCATAATTCAAGTAGGAGGAGCCTAACTGGTTCCTTATTTCTAACCTGTGCTGGACCGTGAACTGGCTGCAGCCTTGGAGATCATCTGTTGAAGCTAAACTTCAAGGCAGGGCTAGACTTTTCCAGAAAAGTCCCCTTGTTCTGAGCAGGCAGACCTGTTCTGGAGCCTAGGGTGGCAGATGTGACCAGCACCATATGGAGCAGTTGGGACTCACCTGGGAGAGGGGTGTGTGACATCATTCATTGTCTCACCTTTGCCTCACACTGGCCCAGAGACTGAAGGCAAGTTACTTCCCTCTATGGGCCTCTCTTCTCATCTGCAGAATAAAGAGGTTAACTCAATGGCCTTTTTCAGCTCTCTCAGTTCCTAAATGCTGTGGACTCTTTCTTTTAGGTTGAAAGCAGACCCCAGTATGGGTCGTTCTTCCAGCTCTGTAAGTGAGCTCTGCCCAGCCACACTCTTCTCCTCTTGAGAAGATGGTTGAATTGTAAACTTTTCCACTCTCCACCTCTGTCCTGCAGCTTTTATCTTTCACATTGTTTTCTTAATCACATCTAATAAGTTGGGTAATAAACCTCTGGGGAAAATAGAAATCAATTCAGAATATATTTATTTAGGTATCATCTGAGCCAGACACAGCAGACATGGACAGGAAAGACTGGCCATTCATCTTCAAGGATGGCCCAGCCTGGTTGGAATGTCGGGGTCATCACTACAGGTTCCAGTTTAGACTGTAAGTGCACACGACCCTGCCTTTCTCTCCGAATCTGAGAATTTTATTGATGCATTTCAAAAAAGGATATGAGGAAGCTATCAGTAGCTGCAAATACAATCAGTGAGGACCACTTTTCTGTGTCATTGAAACAAAAACAATATGTATTTCCTATCTGATAGTAATTTGGTGGGAATGACAGTTTTGCAGAAGAGCTGCTATATTGCTGTGAATACATACTTTTATCAGTGGGGAGGGAGGAACTTTAAGTAAAAAGCAGGGTGTTCAAGGCTGTGGGGGTCTGAGTTGGAGGAAAGCAGGTCCAGCGAGCTGTGTGGACCAGCCTTGCTGTGAGGGGGGCAGGGACAGCCAACTTGCGTGGCAGAGAGAGCGCCACAGCTTCCTCTAAAAGTGAGAGTCCTTAAAGTATTACTGCCCTACTGTTTTTCCAGAAACATCTTTGAAAAGCAAAATCTTAGCTGTATTTATCTCCAAGAGAATAAGCTCTCTTAGGACAAGGGAAATGCATCTTCCTAGCTTTCCACAATGAGGTTCATTTTTGTGACCTGAGGTCAGTCACAGAATCATGGGCTCTCACATGCTTAACTATAAACATGAAAAGGCAGCCAAGGACAAATTCCAGGGCTTTCTGGATGGCTCTCACCTTTGCTCTCTCCATTATCTTAAATATTATAAAGGGTGGATGACATTACATTTTACACACTTTACAGTTGAAATTTGGTTAGTTTTGCTTCTTGTTGTTTCTTGCACTTTTATTGTGCTGATGATTAATTATTGTTGTCATTTATCATTAATGTCTGTTCATTCCAGAAAAGTAATATCAACTTCATGTAGGATGTGAAAAATACTAGAAAATGTGTTTATTATTCAAGAATACTTAATTAGAAAAAATAGTAATTTGGGGAAACACATCTTTCAATGTAATTCATCCCATCTGTCTTTCACCACCACCCCTGAGCTCTTATTTCCTCTCTTGTATCACCAGCTCTTTGAAAGTGGAATCTCAGCCTGCTCACCTTTGTGTTCTCTCCAATTCTTTCAACAAGCCCCACACAAAGGAAGAGTACAATAAATGCTTGACTTAATGCCTGGAGTTTTGAAAACCCTGGGATAATAAGTAATCAAGCACATCATTAACCCACTTGTTACCTGATGAGAGAGGTCAAGCAACTTGCCCCTGGTTATCAAGCTATCGGGAGGTAGAGCCGGGCTTGAGACTCAGGCAGTTTGGTTTCAGTTCCCTAGGCCTTGAGCCAGGGTAGATATTGGTAGCCACCCCTCACCCCTTTCCCTGATTTTACCCAGCTGTCCTCACCTCTGCCTGCAGCCCATCTGCTGGGGGCAGCTGACTCCATCCCCAGCTGCGGAGGTGGGCCATGTAGCTCAGGCCTGCACTAGGGCATGGGCTCCGTGCCCCGGCCAGAGTTTCTGCATCAAGGTAGACAGTGAACCTGTGCACCATGTCGGCTGAATGATTTCTGAGCAAGAAGTGTCCTCTCCCTCTTGGGAAAACTGTGGGAAACCACCTTCTTTCTCAATCCTTAGATAGCATCACTGGGATTGAAGTCGACACTGGCAAGGGCAGAAAGGTGCAGAAGTCAGCCTGATCTTGGGTGACATTTGTGAGCCACTGAATCAGGCCAATCCCTCCAGCATCAGCCACACGGGCCATAAAACCTCTGTTATGGTGTAAGCCACATTGAGTTGGTCTTTTTGTCATCCAGTGGAAGCTATTCATGGCCACAGTTTAGGAAGAGAAGACTATCCCCTTCTCAAAAGCTAATTGGTTAGATCTTTGACCAAGTATGGTTGTTATGTTTGGAGGGAATTAATTAGATCTCGGTATTTAAGAGCTATGTGATAACTGGTTCCTGTTCTATTTCCAACTCTATATTCAAATAAAACCTAAATGTCAGGTGCCTAAATATGAATATAAAAATATCAGGCCCTGCTGTTACTACAGCTGAAACGGAATTATGGCTCCCTTAGGGATAATCAATACTTTCTTTAAAGCCAAACTCAGATTCCTGAATGTACTTCCAAATGAAAAATAATAAATGACCGAGGGAGACATCAAAATATATACCTCTACAGAGGAAAGAATGAGGAAAAAATGCTACTTGTCTCTTACTAGAGTTGGGGAAAAATCATCTCTCAGATCCTTCTTGAATAGGATCTTGCATTTCCCTCAGTGCAGTGCCAATCAGGTAACTTTTAAGGTGGAGAAGTTGATTATAAAGACAAATAATGGAAGCAGAAAACCACCACCTTAAAAATTTTTCTTTAAAAATTCCAATGGTCCTAAACGTTAAACTACAACTGGGCAGACCTTCTGTTGGTCCTAAGAAAGCAAAGGGAACAAAAACCTTCAGAGTCATGGGAGGATCTTTTTATTCTTCTTGTTTAGGAAATGTAAAAGGCCGTCTCATTTCAGGGTCGCCATTGTGGTTTCTCTTTTATGGTAGAATCTAAAGGCTTAATATTTTCCTTTCCAGTTTGGAGAGAACCTTTTTCTTCTACCCTCTGGTATTCTATCTTGAAGAGTCAAATCAAATTATAAAATGCCTGTTAAAGTGGGTAAGAAAATAATCCTATTCTGCTCTTGCTTTCTTTGTATCAGAATGAGCCAAGGGTTCCAAGCCAACTAGAAAAAGGACCGTGGTGTGTGGAGAGTGCTGCATTCAATTGCTCACTACTCTAAGGAAGAAGAGCTTGATTTTCAAGGACCACAGGGAGCTCAGACTCTGGCTGCAAGTCACTTATCTCTAAGAAACATAAATAACCACAACTTCCAGGAAATAGAGCAGGTAATCTCTAAAACAACTGCCGAGATAAACTGAGATGATATACAACCCGAGACTCTGATTCTTTACACCCATTTAATACTTTGTCCTCAGTGAGCTGATAAGATCTAATTTATCACGTTATTGCATTTTAATGACAAAATGTGACATAACTTATCCATTTTGACTATTAATCCCCTCTTTTTCATAAAAATGCCATAATGGGGATGACCAGCTTTAAAGAGATTGTTCACAGTGTATAGTATTATAGCAACAATCTCTAAATAATATGGAAGTGTGTAAATAAAGTATAAAGAATGTAACTACAGAAAGAGATATAAATCTTTAAATACTTAAGATTTTTTTTCCTATTCGTGTAATGAACTTAGTGTGTTAGCCATTTGAGCCACCTAGTGGTAATATATGTGAAATATGATTTCTTATACCTAAAAGATAATGTACCACTGTACCACACGAATGAAGGATGTTGTTGATGTGGGAAAGTGTGTGGGGAGGTGGGGCATATGGGAATCCCCTACATTTTTTAATGTAACATTTACGTAATCTGAAGCTCCTTTAAAAATAAAAAAAAATGAAAAAAGATAATGTGAAAGCTTTAACAGTTCTCAATTTAAGGGACATGAACTAAGTAAAGTGAATCATAACCATGATATATTTTCAAGTGTTTGAATTAATATTTGTTTACTGGTAGAAGATTGAATATCATAAAATAAATGATAAAAACATAGTTCTTTATTAATTTTGTTCCTTCTAGTAGAGGCCACTTATCCCGGAATATTATAAATATGCATTGAATGGTATAAAATGACAGTTAGCAAAGCAAAAATTCCAGTAATTGATGGAGGGGAAGCTTTCAATAGGCACAATAAAGAAATAGCTATCCAACATTTCATGGAGTGAAATGAAGAATACATTTTAGAACTTCTTTTAGAGCATTCATTTCGTTTCTACTTCTGGGTAAAACTATAATCATAGAAACTTGTATTATATTCAAATGTAACTGTCAGTAAGAGGTCTTGGATGTAGCCATGTTTTCCAGCCCATCATCAGTCTCTCTTAGGTTCTTTTATACTCAAAGAACCAAAGTTAACCACCAATCTGCTTAGTGGTCCATGAGAAATGCTCGACCCAGATTATACTCTGGCTAATTTTAGACTCTTTGACAGGGAACTGTAGATCAAACTAAGTTTCTATGTTGGCTCTATTCTGGTGTAATAACTTCCAGCAGAGCCAAGTAACTGAATACTTACTGCTTACCTCACTTGTTAGCATCTGTATCCAGAGGCCTTTGCCTTGTTAATTTTTAAGGAGATTTTCATTTGTTGTTCCAAGAGTGTCACGTTCGTTGGTTTCCTGCATTCTTAAATTGCTATATGTCTCTAACGAGATTTATTTTTGAAATCAGAATTAGCACAAAGAAATGATAGATTTGTCCTCTTTGACTTCAACAACCTTCTTTCCTGATAGGATTACAAAGCTGTCTTATGAGACCAGCAGAGAAAATATTCTCTTTTTGATGAATCACCTATAACCCTACTTGTCTGAACTCTGACCTTCTCCCATCTCAATGATTTAATGAGGTGAACAGAAGACAGGTCGTTTTCACAAGTGGTTCTTGGAAGCAAAGATTTCTAAAGAACTTTAGAGGCATGAAAAGTGTTACTCTGGGAGCAGACAGACCTTCAGGAGTGATTGAGGAGAATAAAAAAGTAATAGATCCTGTATGCAGGCATATCTGTGGGGAAACTTCGTATCTGAGAGAGAATTCTGCTACTATCACCTGGTGGATGTCATTTATTTTGCCTTTTCTTTTCCTCTGGGAAATACCATCTGTCTGGACAAAATAAGTGGTAATGGGTGGGGGAGGGTGTTTCCTAGGTTGGGCCAATCAGAGAATTTCCTTGGGTATTTTGCACTTGGGAACACTGAGAGTGAATCCTGGGACTTTTCTGGGGTTACATCTGTGCAATGTGAATCGTGGGAGAGGCTGGTGGTGCTGCTTTCTCCTGTGTGGAGAAATCAGTCCACAACGTGAGAGGTGGAAATTGAGAAGCAGAAAGGGGCAGAGACACAGGACACGAGCTTGTCTGAGCCAGGCTGCTTGGAGCCAGCACATTTCCCCTGTGCCTCAGCTGGTTTGAATTGTGTTTCTGTCTCTTGCAACCCAGAGTCCTGATTAACACAGGGCACATGTTGCCGGCACATAACCAAATGACTTGCTCAAGTGTACCAGTGAACAGAACATGCTGGAAGTTGAGGGTCCCGGAGTAACAGCTCTCACGAGACCTGAGGATCAGGTAGAGGATGATCAGAAGAATCTATCAGGACCTGGTGATTTTACCTCATGGAATATTCATGAGATGCTGAGAAAATGTGTGGCCACATGGGTGTTTGAAGAATTGAAGGAGGCGACAGAATTTTCATTTACCCTAAAATGCTCATTGCATACCATGTATGTCTCTTTATTTTCCCTTCTCACTACTGCGATTTCTATGAATACAGTGTGATGACTAAATTTTACCAATGGGAAGCTTATGCTATGTGTCAAAATGGATGCCTGCTCTTTCCAAGGCCTCCTTTAAGTAAAATTGCCCCACATAGCCTTTGCCAAAACCTCAGTCCCATGATTCATGTTTGGTATCAGGTGCCCTTCCCACCCTTCCCTCTTCATCCTCACCCCCACTAATAGCTCGTTGGACCAGTTCAAATTTAAAAGATGTAGTCTCCATGAGATCCCATTAATTCAAGAATGAACTTCCAAACCCTATGAAAGATTGTAGAAGAAGAAGCAACCCAACCTGACAATATAGGGAGTAGGGCTCTCTTTTATTCTGGATGCATTTTGATGTAGAGTGGGAGACATCAGCGAGGCGTAGAGTCTGCTCATGGTCAATCCAGTCCTGACTCTCCACCCTCTCCTTGTCACAGGCTTTTGGAATGAATGTGTTTCTTTTGTGGTTTTATCTCCCATCAATGTGCGAGTGGCTCCCAAATTTACATCTCTAAGATTGAACTCTTTCTTAACTCAAGACATATATATCTAATTGTCTGTTGGACATTTCTTCTTACATTTCCACAGGAAAATGTAAAAAAGTCAATGCATCTAACCACTAAACTCTTCTGGAATTGTCATATTCCCCATGTCATTGAGTGGTACCACCATCCGCTTGTGAGTACCTTGTGGCTTCACCTTTTTTGAACCCCACCATGATCTTTCCATGTTCTTTATTATTTCTCAGCTGCATCTCTTTCTCTCCATCCCTGTGACTAAGTCCTTAATCAAGATCTTGATTATTTCTTGTGTGGATTTTTATAACAGCCTTTGACTTTTCTACTAGTCTCCAGATATTCCACACTGATACCATTCTTCTTCCTGGAGTTAGTTTTCTGAATTAAGAATGCATCATGTTATTTTTAAGATCTCTCATGTCTCTCTTTACCAAGGACTTGTGAACTCTTTTGATGGTGTTTCCTCCCTCTCCAACGCAACCTCTAGCCAGCTCCTTCCTAACACTCTACCTTCCAGCTCTGCTCATTGCTCCCCAAATGTGCTGTGCCTGTTCCTGCTCCTTCTGCCTTCATGGCTTCACAACCCAGCTTGGGTACCACCCCCTTCAGCCAACCTTTCCCAACTTCCTCACTATGAGGGTAACCCTGCCCTAGCATTTACCATGCGCTCTTGGAGTTGTCTGTTTACCTCTACATCTTCCCAAATCTGCTGTCAACTTCTTGAGGCTAAAACCAGCACCTTGATGTTAAATGAATACACGAATAGAGTCTTTAATTCAACCGGTAAGTTTAAAACCATGAACTATGAACTAATTACCCTGTTTGGAGTTTATACCCTGAGGAACATCAATTCTGAACCAAAAAATAATAAAAATGAAGGTGGTAGTGCTAAATGAATAGTGATAGAAGATACTGCAAAGGAGAAGCCTCGTGCCTTTTTCTGCCTGTGTCCAGCAGAACAGTTTGGTGGGTGAGAGCAGTGAGATTTGGTAACCTACACTGGCTAAGCTAGAGTGGGGAGAAGGCAATCATTTCATCTGATAGAGCAATACCTGGGCAGAGGCTCTGGTCCATTGTGAACTGTTAAGCAGCTGTAACAATCATTGTCAGGCATCTGAATGAACAACTCTGAATGCCTTTGATTGACCATAACAGCCTGGAAAAGGCCTTTCTAGAAGAAAGAGAGATAGGACGTTGTGTGGGATCTTATGAGGACTCAAACTGAAGGGTGGATAAGGTTTGTAATGCTATGCCTCCAACTGAAAGAACTGACACAGGTGGCTGTTTCCAGTCTGCATCTTGTTGTTTGTCTTTAGGCTGTTTCTCTCAACAATGTTTTGTAGTCAGACAACAAAATAGCATTTGCCTTTCCTTGTAGGGCAACTAAATTGGTCCTTAGGACCCTGTCCAGCTGAATGACTCACTGGAGATACCCTTGCCTTTACCCTCCCCAGTGCAGAGCTAGCGACTCCCTGAGGGACATAAGACAAGAGACCCATCCAGTGGTCACATCAGACATTTTCAGTCATATTTATTCAGCACCAGCTCAGAAGTTGCCCCAGAGTTTATACAAAGAAGGAGGTTGGGACAGCAATTTGTCTGAAAAGGAGAGTTCTTGAAACGGTATTTGTATAGCAGCCTATAGAAAATTCAGAAAATGTCAAGTGACTGTATCAGAGTGGGGAGGAGCTGATGGAGATGAGGGAATGGTGGGGTGAAGCTAAATCCCTCCTGATCTCCCTGAGCCCTCCCCCGCCACCCCCGGCAGTAGCAGGGTATCTATTTTCTTACTACAGTGTGCTGGGCATTATGGAGATCCTAAACTGAGCCCTGCCCTCAAGGAAATCACAGCTCAGTTGGGTTATCCAGAAAAAAATAAGTTTTTTTCCGAGACTGTCACTCAACTTAAAACAATTTTCTGAAGACAACTGAAGTACAGTAAAACCCTGTTGTAACTTGGTAAACAAAGGTCCAAAAATCCCAATATGGAGCCAACATTATTACAAGATAAATAAAATAGTGTGTGTGTGTCGGGGGTGGAATCTTTGCAGCTATTGACCATGGGCCTGAGGTCTGGCTGCATCATTTAAACCCTCCCTGGTCCTAGAAGCAATTTAGTAATAATTGGTGGCTATTGTGACCTCTGGTTTCTGGTCGTGGGTCTGGCTAGACTTCCACAGCAGCAGCAGGGATTCTAGAAATCACGGGTCAGTTGGTGCCCATTTCTTCAGCCCAATGGGGGTGGAAGATGGGGTGTGGATGTCCTTCCTTTATTTCCCTTTTTCCTAAGACAGGGTCGCCTGTTCCTCTACCCAGTCTTGCCCCCTCATTGCATGCATCTCCCCTACAGAGAATGAAACCTCTGCTCTGCCTCCTTGGAGAAGTAGGGCTGGGCACAGATGAAGCTAGTTACCAATTTCCAATTGTATTATATCTGAATTTATATGATGATAGGACATGATGATTAAGGGATTTTCCTATAACAATGCTCTCTTTGAGTTGAAGGAAATCAGAGTATTGCCCTGAGGAGCAAGAACTAAAAGACAATTGTGGTACAAGGTGGATATGTGTGAATACTGGGAACTAATGTTTATTGAATCCTGACTATGTGCCAGGCACTGTTCTACACAATTTGTGCTCTCGTTTGTTCCTCTCGGTGAGTCTATGGAATCCATATTATTATTATTTCCATTTTAGAGATTTAGGAATTAAGGTATAGAAAGTAATTTGCTCAAAGCATGCAGCTGGTAGGTAATAAAGTTGGGGTATAAACTCAGCCAGTCTTACTCTAGGGAGCATGCTCTTAGCCACAATGTTATTTGGAAGTGAAAAAGTATAGATTGCCATTTTAAAAAAAAACCAAAACAACTAGCTCAAATTCACAGCTGGACCATAGTAATTAAAGTCTCAATAGCTAGCTTTGTTATAAATGAAAAGGACATGATTAGGGTAGAAAAACCCTGCAAACACTTGGAATTTTGATTTCTCATTTCCAAGGAAATTTTGATTTGCTTTATAAACACAGCCTCTTATCTCTTCCCAGAGGCATCTTGATACCTTACTTATCCATTCTTTCTCTAAAACCTTCAGCTTTGCTCTTTTAGTTACTTCCTCTTTCCATTTAAATATGCCTTTGTCTACTCCATCTTGGAAAAAACCAGACTGACCTGCCCTTGGCTGGACATGTTTTATCTAGTTCTTTTTAAAAAATACCTATTTATTTCTTTTACTCCCACCACTCCCTCAAGGTTCTTCTCTTGATCGCTCAAGTAACCTCTTTGTGAAGTTCAAAATCATTTGCCATGTTTCTTGCTTCTTGCTCCATCATCTTCTGTAATACCGTGAGATCCAGCTCTTCTGCTTCTTTTCCTTTTCCTTTTTTTTTTTTTCACCTCTTATCTTCCTTCTACTCAATAACTGGGGGCATATCCCATAGCTTATAGGACTCTGCTATTCAGGACATTTCCATTTAAGTATTCTACTGTCGTCTTTAAATTCAAGGTGCACAAAGCTCAGTTCATAATCAGTGTTCCCATGAGAGTTCTCATGGTAATCACAATAACACTCCTAATGACAACAGGGGACCCTTACACAGCATGAACTCCAAGCCTGGCACTAGCCTAAGCACTTTTCGTGTATGGACTCATTTAATCCTTAAAACAAGAATTATCCTTATTTTACAGATAAGAGAACTTAGCCTAGAAAGACTGTGCAATATGTCCCCAACTGATATCCCCCGGCTACCAAGTGGAGGAGCCAAGTTTACACTTGACCAGCACTTCATAAATCTGTTCTGTGTTTTCTGCTCACCATGCTCATCTCTGCAGTCATCAGCTTTCTTTTTTCTTCCAATCCCATACATAACTTCTTTACTTTTCTTTCAAAATGTCTTTGGGGTCTGTGCCAGTCAGGGACTGGAAGGAAGCAGATGGCCCTTCCAGAGGTAAAGCTAAGGAAGCCAATAAGGGATGAAGTTCCCAGGTAGGAGCCACATGGGGATGCTGCAACCACCTTCCATCCTGAAGGGGCGCAGGGAGTAAGAGTGTTTTGGGTACCAGAAGCAGCTGAATTTATGGAAGTGGGACCGACCGCCAGGCAGGGGAGGGGTGGGAGGAGCATGGGAAGATAAACTGCCCTGACCTCTCTCTCCTCCTGCCCTCTGATCTCCCACTGGTTGTCAATTGCCTCATGCCCAGGTCATGGTTGCTGCCTCACCAGTGATCTTGCTTCATGTCCCTCCATTCCATTCTGCCACCAATATTGGACCAGGTTACCAAGATGTCACATCTGTTAGGCCATTTTTCTTCTCACAGCCTTTAAAGGATCGCCATTGCCAGTTGTTGGCGATCCCCTAAATCCTGGGTGTCATCGCCCTCTCAGATGCCATCTGCTGCAAGTCTTCTCTCCTCGGCTCCAACTAGCCTTCTCTTTGTTGCCCCTCACCCATCTACAAAGAAGCCCCTTTCATAGCTGGATTAAATGTTATAGCTCAAATTCCTCCCTATGCATTTAGTCTTCTGTCTAAACCAAGGGTTCTGAACAAGGAGTCCGGGAGCTTGAATTGAAATTTGAAAAAAACATTATTCTTATAGGGATGTGTCGGTGCAGGTGTGATGTATTTATTAAATAATACCCAGTATAGCGTGGACTTAGTAAGGGGTCCATGGTTGTCACCTGACTGGCAAAGGGGTCCGTGGAACAAAAAAGGTTAAGAAGCCCTGCTCTAAATGTTATACATCCTCCAAGACCCATCTCTTATGTAGACACTTCCCTGACATGGGTCCCTCTAGCTGATGGGTAAGGACCCCCGTATCAAGGATGCAGTTGATGGTTTGTCATGGTGACTCATTCTCTAAGCTATAATAGTGGAAGTAGTGTGGGTGGCAATTAACAAGCCAAATGATCTGTGCTCTAAGCCCCTTCCTATAAAACCACAGAAAGCCTGGCCTTCAAGTGCCCCCAGGAGCCATAAGTGCTCTCCTTCACTGCTAGAAGCACCACTGAGGTGTCCAGGCTCACCTCTGTGTGCCCCGCCTTTGCTCTTGTAGGCTGCAGGCCTTACTGTGTATGTCTTTGAGATTTATCATTGCTCTGGAGACATCTCTCAACTCTTCCTGTTTGCTAAGAGTTGCCCACTGGGATGGGATTATTTGGAATATGACACAGGTTCACACCAGTAACGCATCCTACTCTACTGACCTTTAGCCCATGTCTCTGGATTAAGCTGGTCCCCATCAACCCTTCCCCCATCTAGGGTAGCACCTGGGAGATGGTCTTCATTTCTCTTCTTTGCCCAAGAATCCCAGTGCTGGAGGTGTCTGTGAGCTCTTCCAATTGGGAAACCTCTCAGGAAACCTCTATGATATGCTCAGACACAACTGAGCCCCCCTAACCGGCATAAAAACTAGCTCCTACTGGACCCCTGCCACCTGTCATCTACTGTGATATTTACATACTCATTCATTTTCCTTTCCTTTCTCAGTCACATACTTTAAGACTCTAGAATTTCCTTGATTGCTACTAGGAAGGCTTAAAACTCAACAGTTCATCAGTTCAGTAGAGGCAAGATGAGTTAGAGCAAATAACTGGACTTACTGCATGTGTCATTCAGATGGTTTCTCTGGCCTCATGTCTAGCTGTCTTTCTCATCTTTTTCCATTTTTCTATCCTGTCTTTTTCAATGAATGCACATTAAAATGATAGGTTCTCCAATAGCTTAATCTGAACTGGATGAACTTAAAAATCCAATCCTAAGAAAAGCCAAGGTAATTCTGAGGGAGGAAGAATTTGCATGGCCAAATCTATTAATAGTGAATATCCGTGGCTCTTCCAAATTACATATGTACACTTGAAAAAAGAGGTCTCTGTGCCCATTAATTTTGGAGCAAGGAAATACAACTTTCTCCTCTTCTGTCTATGGTTTGTAATTAGGTGATGAAATGCACTATTTTCCAAATCTGGCTGCCATTAGCTATCTAGATGTGTCTTCCATCAAAAAAGAGCTTTATTGCTTTTTTAGAGATGATCTCGGAAATGAAAAACATCACCTGACAAGTTAAATCAAGACATGAGGAATGGAGGAGAGAAATATTTTTTTGAAAATTGAGTCTATTCAAGAATCTTCTCTGAAGATTTTGGCATCATGGAGGAACTTATTTATCTGTCTACTTCAACCACTATAAAACTGTGTGATGTGAAGAGGAAGCTAGCGCTAGATAGGGGCAGAGAAGGAGGGCTGGGTATTTCCCTTTTGCAAATACCAAGACCTTCTTTTGTCAGAGTGGAAACGAAAAAGAAAAGTCCAGAAGCTGAACTTGGTGGTTCTGAGGGCTTGCAAATGCAGCCAGCTGAAACTTTGTAAACATTTAGCATAGAACTCATTTTTAATGTCATAAACTTAATTTTTCCCCTAGCATATGGGATGCATAAAAAGGAAATAAAACTTTAGTAAATTGAGCCTTACTTGTGCTTTATAAAAAAGAAATTGAATTGCTCTAATGGCAGCTGCAGCTGGCTTTCAGCTTGGAACAACCATTGTAAATCTAGTTTTTAGTGCTTGATTTAGTAAACACTCAGCTGCAAACAGTCTTCGAAACAGTGCTGAATGCAGGGTTTTCCGTAGAGGCACTTATGTAACCTCTGTGTGTTATGCCTTTAAAATAAGGGAAGAATAGCAGAAATCCTGATTGAGATATCTTACAATTATCCTTTACTCTATATTTAAATCTTCATAGAGCTTGTGACTCATTATACATAGAGCTAGCACAAATGGATTCTAATAGGCCATGGATTTAACTTTGTGTGTAATACTCATTAAAAATAAAAACAGTAGAGGACTAATAAGCGGTTGGGAGACCACAGTTTGGTTACCTCCAAGTGATCATCGCAGCTTGTTGCTGATTCTGTCCTTTGCTGAGCCTTACGGCATGCTCCCACACATCAGACAACCAACACGATCCTCGTTCTTATTCCATTCAGCAAACGCTGCACGTGCCCAGCTTGCAATTTTTGCTAAAAATAGGGAGAAAAATCTTGTCCCTGATGAACAAAATGAAACATTCAACTGCTTTTAAATTGATAGACAAATAACTTTTAAGATTAGAACGCCAGTTGGTCCAAATATTCCTTAGTGCATGGCCTTCGTGAGGACTTCTGCTGTTGTTTTGCTGTCATCATCATTCCAATCATTCTGTATAGTCACTGGCAGGCAAAACGAGGGCTGGCTACTGCGGCTTTCCTGCTGAAGGAGTCCTTTGGAACCATTTGGGACAGGATGGTATGTTAGTTTCCCAGCTCCTTAAACAAATACTGTACAATGGGCTGGTTGAGCACCAGGAATCTACTGGCTCACGGTTTCAGAGGCTGGAAGGCTGGCTTCCTCCTGGGTCGGCATCTTCTGGCTGGCCGGCAGTCTTAGCAGTTCCTGGCTTTTCTGTCTTCTCCTTTCTCTTCTGGATTCTGTTGATGTCCAGCTTCCAGCTTCTCTCTGCGGCTCCTATTTCTGTGTCCAATTTCCTTTGCTTATGAGGACTTTGACCCTACTGAATTATGGCCCCCTCATTCAGTTTGGACACACATCAACTAGTAACATCTTCAAAGGTCCTGTTTACAGATGAGTTCACACCCACAGGACCAGGGGTTGGGACCTGAACATGCCTTTTGTGGGGGACATGGTTCAACCCGCCAACAAATGGCCAGGGTTAACCCCGGGATTAATTTTGAATTCGTATAAATTGGTGCCTCTCTCTTCCTCCGTTAACTGCTTTCCAATAGCTCAGGCTTATTTTAGCTGGCTGCCAACCAGTCTTTTCTAAGGCACTAATTGATGAGGGTTAAGGTACTCTATTTCTCAGGAATATCTCCAATTTTAAAGGAGACTCTTGAGTGTGGAAAAGTCCTAAGACCCCAAATCTGTGATGTCTGAATGATAGGTCTTGGGGTTGATCTTTCTGGACACAGAGGTTGGGGATTAGAGAAAGATATTCACACACATTTTCTTTCCTTTTCCCACCATCTGGTCACTCAGCTGCCAGAAATTGGAGCCATTTAACAAATGGAGACTTTATGAAATTTGAAAACAGGACTGCACAGCATAGTAGGCGGGAGAGTCACAAGTGGGTGGTCCTACTCGTGACTGCTGCAACCAGCTGAGGGACCTTCGGGAATCACTTAAACTCTGAGCTTCCATCTGCTTACCTCTCATGACCATTGAGGGATCCCTTGAGAACCTGAGAAAACACTTTGAAAACTGTAAAGTGCTACACCAGTATGAGGCCCTTTTATTATTCAAGGTAAGGAAGGTTACCCCTGGAGGGAGCAGTACCTTCTTATTCCCTGGAAAGAGTATCTCCTGCGTTACAGAGAAATAATGCAACTAAGTAAAAGATCCTGTTATACCTGTGGATGAAATTCTGGATCCTGGAGCAGATTAGATCACTGGCTATTCAAACAATTGCATAGGATGACTATAGAAGTTAAGGCAAAAACAGCTGGTCAATTCCAGGTGAAATCTGTATTATAATTCTCCCAACCAGGGCTTCAAATAATACCTTATCTCTTTTTTAATTCGAATTCATCTCCTGAGAGCCCATCTGTCTATACTGGAAGTCCAGCTTTGTTTCTGGCATTTATATACATCTCCAAAGTTCTAAAGATATACATATATTGCTGTCTTGATTTGTCAATTTTAAACATTGTCTATTGAATTTCTATCATGGAAGATACAACTCTACACAGCTATGACTTTTGCTTCTCGCTTTTCATCACTCTCACAATATAGTTCTACTATGATTTTGGTTAAATCCATATTTTGATGATTCGAGTATTCTTTATAGCTGATCATTGTAGTGTACTATGATTATTTTTCCTTCCTTCCCTTTTGTTTTTATTTATGTTAATAGTATGTGTTTTTTCATTTGTTTAGTTCTCTTTGTTCCTGTCATTCATTATTTCCATGTCTTCCAATGGTCTTTCTTCTGCAAGATCATCAGCTTATCTATCAGTTTCTATGTATATAGCTTGAAAAACTGCCCCTAGAATCCTTGCGTCTTCTCGCCAGGCTAATTTCTCTCTGGGCTGGCTAACTAGTAGTCATCCTTGGAAACATGGGCTCCCCCTCCAGGCCTCAGTGGGCTTCCTGAATTCATATCGTCTCTGCTTCCCCCTTTAACTGGCACACATACTCTAGTAGCTTCATCTAGGTTAAGCGATGTTATAATAGCGAGGGACTCATGACAACAGCTGTGTGAATCTCCTGAATTACATTATTTCATTCTGGACTTATCGTCCTTAATTCTTGGTGCCCATTAGCATTTGGAATGTCTCATCACCATCATCTTGGAATTTCCCCTTTCTTCTCTTCTGTCTTGAATCTCCTGTTTCCTGGATCCTATGCATTCTTTCTTGGTGAAGGGCATGTTGTAATAGCTTCCTGAGAACGGGTGCAATGGAAAGCAAAATTTTTGAGACCTTACATTTCTGAAAGTGTTTTAATTTTACCTCCCCTCTAATTTATGACTGGATATTGAATTCCAGGTTGGAAGTGATTTTCCGTCAGACTTTAAGGGCATCGCATCCGTGGTTAGTGTTGAGAAGTCCAAAGCCCTTCTGAATTGTGATGCTATGAAGATGACCATTTCCCCCCTCTCCCTCTAACTTGCAGGAGCATTTTTTTTGTCTGCAGTATTCTGAACTGACAAGCCTTAGAGTGAGTCTATTTTCTTCCACTGTGCTGGGTTTTTAGTGGGTCTTTCAAACTGGAAACTGACGTCTTTTAGTTCCAGGAAATTTTGCTCATGATATCCTTTTCTCTGTTTTCTCTGTTCTTTCTGATAATCCTCTGATTCTGATGTTGGACTTACTGGGCTTCTTTTCTAATATTCTCATTTCTTTAGTTGTCCTTCTCTTTACCTTTCCCCCCTGTTTTCTGGGTTTTCCAAACCTTATCTTGAATTTTTTATTTTTGCTAACATGTTTTTAATTTTCAAGAACACTTTTTGTTCTCTGAATGTTCCTTTTTGGGGCATTCTGTTCTTGTTTAATGGATGCAATCTCTTCGCATGTTTCTGAGGATATTAATTACAGGTTTTAAAAATGTCTCCCTCTCCTTGCATTGTTTAGGTTTCCTCTGAGTTGCTTTTCCCTGTTTGCTCTGATCTTTATCTTCCACGTTAGAGTGTTTCACATATGTCTGGCACACCTTGGCTGTCCACACATGATCCAGCTGAGCAGACAAAATGCTGATTAGAAGCTCTGTGACCATGGTTGACTTTTGTCAACTTTGAGTTTCCCTGCTGGGTAATCCTCTCCTAGGTCACCTGTTGGGGAGCTCAGTATCTTGAAGTCTTTCTCCTTTTCTTTATTTTGCTATTCTTGAATGCTTTTTGGCTAAAACTTTAGGATCTATCTACATAATGGCATCCATTGCAGCATCTTATAATGCTGTGCCTTTGAATGACTTTTGTTGTTGAGCCATTTGTGAGCCTTGTTTCTTTTGTCTTTTACTGACCTTGTAAGCTGCTTAACTGTAAAATGTGGCTTGTCACATAAAGCCTCTTGGCATTGTATCCTTCCCAAAAAAGACATTTTTCCATCGCAAATAAGACAAGCGGTGTGTCTTTAAAACAAAAGAAGTGTTTCTTTAGGCTCACTTACCTTGAAACACACGATTTTCATCAGCCCCCTTTCTTTTCTTGGCAGCAGCCATTTGAAAACAATAGTCTCCACTCACACCACCACCAACTGTTTTCCCACCATCTGCCTTAGGGTCCAAACCAAAAGAGACATCTCTACCTGCCAGGCAAATCCAGTCAATTGACTGTCCTCCATCCACCAGACCCAGCTAGTGGCACATCGATCGGCACATGACTTGCAGATGTCATTGGGTGCAAAAAGTGGAGCTAGGGTCCTCTTCTTCCATCTGTTGAGTGAGAAAAATTCTGATTTTGCACCTCAGGCTGCCCTGCCTCCTTGAGCCTCTCTTTCCTCATCTCTAAAAGGGGGATAACACTAATTTGCAGAGGGGTCATGAGCATTAAATTATTAGGCTGGAGGCTTCTCATCCCTGCCTTAGGGCAATTTCAATACCTGGGGATTTTTACAGGGGCTTCAGGGCCCTGGAGCATCTTTCTGTGCTATAAGAAGCAGGCGTGGTCCAGCATCTGAGGACACTGACTCTAGGACAAACATCATTTCAACAAATTACTCATTTCAAGGTATTTCATTATGACATTGTTTTTGTTCCTCATGAGAATTCTACTGCAGAAAAAGAAGCCAGGTAATGAGAAATAATTATTTCTGATTCCTCGTGTTGTCGTAAGGGCAAATGGGAGGCAAACCACCAATTTCATTCTCTTCCTTTTTTTTTCAAACAAGGACTCTGTCAGGTGGGTTCCAATGACAATTTATAGTAGTTTAAATTACTAGTGCCCTAATTGCACATTAAGCATGTCTGTTCAGTGGGAACACAGACCCCAACCAAGGAGGCAGTGCCTGAGAGTGTGAAGGTGAAGGGTCCCAGAGCCAGATTGGCTGGGTTGTGGTTCTACCTCTGTGTTTTTCACCTGTGTGAGTTACCTGGCCCATCTGGACTACAGCCTCCTTGTCTACAAAATGAGGTGGAATTATGATCAAGTAGCTGGCTCACAATTGGTGTGCAATAAATATTAGTACCCTTTTACTTCATTCTGTTATACAATGGACTTTTTTGTTTTATAGTTTTAATTTTACAATATATTATATTAAATATATTTAAGCATATATTTATTATAAAATAAAACACATTACTTGTTTTTGAAACCATTCTGTGTTTCATCTTGGACTTTCTACACAATGGCCTGAGTGAGCCAGGCTGCTTTACCTTCCAGGTGTGGTGCAGGTTGCAGGGGTCCACGTGGTGATGCCACTGTCGTGAGAATGGTCGATGGCTGGCAATAAGGACAGCCTTGCTGGGGGCAGGCAGCCGGGGGCTGTGTTTACTTGGTGTCTGCTGCAATTAGTACCCCAAGAGTCATCATGTGGCAGTTTGAGATTATTTTATGAATCCCCAAAAGAGAAAGATTATGTTTGTAAGCTAATCTATTCCTCTGGGCGTGACACCCTTTGATTGAACTGGATTTGCTGAGATGACTATGATTGGATTACCTGTTAAGATTAAGCTTTCAGATTTGACTATGTTAGAGGGCGTGACCCAGGTTGAGTCCCCGCCCCCTTGCTGGGTCTGATATAAATGGACACTCACTCCAGAAGACACCCAGGAAGAGAGAGAGAGCTCTGTCATTTTTTATCCTGGGGCCCCTGGGAGAGATGAGCCATTCCCTTGATAGTTTGCAGGTGACCTTGGGAAGAGACCAGAGCAGCTGAGACTGATATAGAAGGCCCGGAAAGAAACGAGCCCTATGCCAGGAGAGAGAGGCAGCCCTGAGAGACAAACCCTATGCCAGCCTGCAGCCAAAATCATGAAGAAGCTGGGCCCACGAAGCCTCAGAGGAAGAGGAAGCCCAGAGAGGAGAGCTGAAACCTGGCAGAGATCGCCTGCCATCTTGCTTCAACACGTGGCAGCTGACCTTGGTGAGAAAGCTCCTCTTCTGGTACCTTGAGTTGGACTTTCCACGGCCTAGGGACTGTAAGCTTTTACCCCAAATAAATGCCCTTTATAAAAGCCAACAGATTTCTGGTACTTTGCATCGACACCCCTTTGGCTGACTACTACACATCACAGTTACAATAGGCATCTTTCTCACAAACCTCCTTTTGCTATCCCTGGAATGAGATGGGCACAAAAGAAAGAAATACCATTACTACATTAGTTATAATTGCACACATTAAGTTCTTTTTTTTCCTTAGTTAATATCTGTTTACTTGTGTCCAAATCAAAATCTACCTAATAGTACTTCCATCCACATTCATTTTATTATTCCACTTCTCCATAGATTTATAGTATGTATAATTCTATTGCTCTATATATTTGTTCCTAACTTCAAAATTTTATCACTGTTTCTTTTGGTGGGAGGGAGTGGAGGAGAGGATTTCAATCCATTTTCAACTTGTAAGAAACCAATTTGTATTAAATGTGTAATTATTTGATCTTTTTGAGATGCTTTATGGCCATTCAGATAAATTGCATCCATTGATCCCATTCCAGTTACAGTAATTTCAGCCAACTTGCTGTACATTTATCCAATGCACCAGAGTGGTTGGGCAGTATATTTATTGCAATTTTGTTAAAAATAAGCAGTCCCCCAAATATGTTTTTCTTAATGTCTGTCAAAGACCTTAACATTTGAGGGAGAGTATCTAGTCCTGCTTTTCTTCTTAAATCAGTGTATTAGTCAGCCAAAGGGGTGCTGATGCAAAATACCAGAAATCTGTTGGCTTTTATAAAGGGTATTTATTTGGGGAAGAAACTTACAGTTACCAGGCCATGAAGCATAAATTACTTCCCTCACCAAAGTCTATTGCCACGTGTTGGAGCAAGATGCCTGCTGACATCTGCAAAGGTCCAGCCTTCCTCTTCCTCTCTTGGTCCCAGCTTCTTCCAATATCAGCTGTAGGCTGGGATAAGTCTCATCTCTCTCCCAGGGCTCGTTTGTCTCTGGGCTCAGCTGCTCTGCTCTCTCCTCAAGGCCAGCTGTGAACTACCAGGTGCATGGCTGGTCTCTCTTCCCAGGGCCTCTGCCATGTCTATGGAGCCGTCTCTATTCCTCTGTGTTCTTCTCCTGTGTGTTTACTTCCCGGGGCTCCAGCATCAAAAACTCCAACTAACCCCTCTACCATGTAGTCTTCTCTGTGAATCACTGCCCACCAAGGGGGCGGGAACTCAACATCCTACTGACTTGGCCCAATCAAGGCCTTAATCTTTATTTAATTGAGTAAAAGTGAAACCTCTGAAGTTAATACAATCTAATACTCCTAGAGGAACAAACCAGTTTACAAACATAATCCAATATCTATTTTTGGAATTCATAAGTATTATCAAACTGCTACAATAAGTTGATGGATCATCGACACATAGAAAGGAATTTCACAAAAAAGCCATAGAAATGCCGTGTGTGTGTGTGTGTGTGTGTGTGTGTGTGATGTATACAGCTCCCTATGGGTTTCTTTTTCCTCGGGCCTTGGTGAGCAAAGGGTCTGACAGGAGCAAGGTAAGGAGATAACCCCTTTCTAAAGAGGCCCCACACCTCAGGACTATGAAGGCCCGTCACGTGGCATTTGGTAACTTCCCAGAACTAGGCAACTCTTAGGCCTGGAAACAGCACAGTAACCGTCAATCAGTAATAAAAATAAAAACTATTATATACTCATGGGAAAGGTGTGGAGCAGAGAAGTAGAGTAGGTAGTGATTAAAAGCACAGGGTTTGAATTAGAAAGACTTGCATTTAGACTCATCCCTCAGCAGTGGTGCTTGTGTAAATTCTTATCCTTAATTCCTTATCTAAAAAATGGAGATCACAATAGTTCTTGATTCACAGGATAATGAAGATCAACTGAAATAAGGAACATAGATTAATTAACATATTAATTTTTAATTAAAAAAAGTTCAAATGAATGATTTTTATCATTTTTAATTGCCATACCATTTGATTAAATACTCATTGAATACCTCTCTGTATATGTAAATTCATAAAGCTATGGAAAACATTCTTTTTACATAAATGAGGTTAAACTACATACTGTATTCCATTGCCTGACTTATCCACTTGACTACATTTTGTAGACATTTTCCAAGTCAAAAGATATAAATCTACATCATCTTTAAAAAAAATTCTCAGAAGAGTTTTGAGTCTACTTAATGTCTGAGAAGCTATACTTAAAAGACTTCTACATCAAGTATTTTACAAAAAGAAAAATATTTTGCAGGCAAAAATTTGTTTTTGCACAACTAATTGTCTTCTTTTCATATTGACCTACAGTACTTACACATATAACCTAACCATATAACCTTAGAGTAGAATGGGGTGTATGACGTTTCACATTCTGTAACTGACTTCCTTTATTTGAGGAAGTTAGTTACCACCTTCTGGCACTTAAGGAGGGTCTACCCAATATAAATTTCACTACTACTTCAGAATTCAACCCTCTTCATAAGCCTCAACTTAGTGAAAAAAGCATGAGTCCTACCCTACACATTTGGAATCAGAACACTGAAGAATGTCATGAGCAAATAATATTTTTAGCAGCAGTTTAATGCCTTTGAGAAGGTAATGCTAGGGGAAGCCTGACACAAGGATTCCTTGACCTGGTGGAGGCAGCACTAACATGTCAGGAAGAATGCTGGAGCTCTCATTCTGGTATCAGATCTGTGTGATCTCGGATGAAAGCTGCCAGCCTCTGGCTTCCGTTCTCTCATCTAAGAAACAAAATGGCTGGACCTACGTTTAAATTTTAAAGCTGTGATTCCATGAAGACCTAATTACTCCATTTCCTTCTGAATTACATTTCAAGGTGATATTCTTGAATATTTTCGTTCAACGATGGTAGATATGACTTCCGTGGTACCTCTAATTTTATCTTCACTTAATAGGTACTTACTGCCCATAAACTTTTGCCAGAGATCAGGTTTTTAATACTCTTAACCTAAAAACTAACTGGGAAAAGGCACTGATGCCTTCATCCTTCTTGCATTTTGAGAAAGGCCATTACTGTAAGCAATGAAGCAGATGCTGCTGATGTGTGGTCCTACCTGTCCCAGCTCTAACTGCTCAGCAACTTCCTGTAACCCACCTTTGAGAGGTTTGCAGCTCTCCATGTGGTATTATAAATAAATGATGACAGGAAGAAACAGTCGAAGGACCTCAAAGGAGTCAAGTTCTTCTTTAGGCAAGTTAGAGTTGGTCAGGATTTTGATTAAATGACCGAAGTCCTAACCACTAGGAAACGATAACCATTTCACCCCTTCACAGAGGACTGCTCCAGATGTCACAAGATGTTCTGCTAAGTACTGGGTCTCAATTTATTCCTCTTCGTGTTGTTAGTAACGCTGTGGAGTTCTGGGCATACATGTCCTTCACCAAATTAAATTTAAAATTAAACTGCCACCTTGAAGTTCCTGGAGGGTATCCTCTTTGCTCGTTCATAAGCGTCAGTCCTAGCTGAATTATCTAACAGGCCTACGTTACACCACAAGAGCCAGCACTGATAGCATTGCTCCTAAATTCTCCAATGGGTCTTATGACCACACCTGGAAACTCTGTGTCCATAGCAAAGTAATTAAATTTTCTTATAACTTGAAAATTTTGCTTCATCTCTTCATCTAGTTTGCAAGCCCAAACTTTACAAATTCTTTGGTTATGATCTACAGTTGCTGCTCGCATAGTGAGGATACAAGGGAGTCTAGATGAGAAGCATTAAAATGTTATACTTGACAGGAGAATTATTTCATTAAATACTTTATCCTTTATTTGTGTTCTTTTGTTGCAGAGCTCGTACTCCTCCTCCTCCTTCTCCTCACCATAGAGACAGCACGCGGGGCTCGGTGGGGGCAGCAGTAGGTACCCCATAGGCACCTCCTGCCTGCCGCTGCACAATCACTTATCTACCCCGTCTTTTCAAATGACTAGAGGGAGTTTTATTATATGCATTTTATATGTAACTATCATAATTTACACATCCATCATCTCACATGTGGATCATTAATTTGCATCTAATTTTTTTATAATTAAAAACAATTTTGGAATGTATACCGATACCCTTATGGACACATCTTTTTGTACAAGTGCATTTTTCTCTGCAAGGTAAAGTCCAAGATATGGGATTGCAGGTCAAAGGATCCTTAAAATTTCGTATTTTAACTAAATTGGTCCTCTTTTAAAAATAGCTGGTCTTCTAAGCTTGAGACCAATGCAAATTATGGTCTTAATAATTTTCTCAAGATACTCCTCATATATCGTGCATTCTTTATTTTATTTCTTTTAAATAATGTAAATCTACACAGATATAGCAAAACTCTTGACAACACCAATCCCCTCAAGAAGCAAACAAACAAATGCAATATCCTTATGTATTAGTTTTCTGGCTTCTAAAACAAATACCATACAATAGGTTAGCTTCACAGCAGGAATTCATTGACTCATGGGTTCAGAGGCTAGAAGGCTGGCTTCCTCTTGGAGTCAGTATCTTTTGCTGGCCGGCAATCTTGGGGTTCCTTGGTTTTTCTGTCACGTGGTGACATCCCCTCCTTTCTCGTCTGGGTTCTGTTGACTTCCAGCTTCTGGCTGCTCCTCATGGCTTCTCTCTTCCATGTCCAATTTCCTTTGTTTATAAGAAATTCAGTAGGACTTTAGATTTTTGATTAGCTCTTGATGGATAGGAAGGTCATCTACTGAGATGGAACCTGCAGAGGGAGGATTAGAATTTGATAAAAGATAATGCATTCTGCTTGGATGTATTCCTCTTGAGATGTTCAGGAGAAGCAAAGTTGGAGATGTACACACCAAAACTAGCAAGTTAATTTTGGTGAGATTTTGGAATGGCAATGGGAAGGTAGGGGGTCCATAGATCTTTTGAAGCAGAATACGGTTTCTGGACCTAAAATGTTTGAAACCATTTGATTTGAAAACAGCAGAGCTTCTAACCTATAGTTGCAAATTGTCTTTTTAAGTTTGGCTTTCCTCATGGTGAAAGGCTGCTGGAATAAATATTCTTGAATGCAGTGGTCATGCTCTCTGCAGCCTTCCTCAGTCTCTCCAAGATCTGGCTGCAGTTGTGTTCTTCTATGTCCTAGGTTTGTAAATTATGTTTCCTAGGCAACCTAAGCCTCGGGTTAAAATGAAGGCGATGGTAACAGCAGCTAGTGATATTTCTCTCCTCTGCACACACAAACTCGTAAGATTCCCAATTTCTCCATTTGAAATCTCCCTCAAATACATCTACGAACACTCGGGGGTATCTTAGTGGATTTCACAGAAGAGAAGTCATATGAAGCAACAAATGGAAATGGAATTAGAAAGTACAGACCTGGACAAAAAAAAAATGTAAAGATTTTCTTCTATGCCCATTCGTTCTACTTTGCATATCCCCTTGGCTTCCACTGACTTGTTTATTGATTCAACAGGCATTTATTGAATACCCACTAGATTCAAGGCACTCTGGGGGAAATTCAGAGCTATGAAAGGGAAGCACCCTTCCCGTGAGGATTTTTTAATCTAGTTGGAATGACAGAACCATTTAAAGAACTCTCAAACCTCAGCAGTAAAAACAAACAATCCACTTAGAACATGGGAAAAAGATATGAAGAAGCTTTTCACTGAAGAAGATACAAAGATGGTAAATGAACACACGAAAAGATAGCCACTAGGGAAATGCAAGTTAGAAGCACGATGAGATATCCCTAAAAACCTATCAGAATAGGTGCGCCTCACAGTGAGCATCAGAACAGGACGTAGTTGACCTGTAAACCCAAATGAAATGTTAACTGTGGGTCCTGGAAACTCAGCGTAATAACTACCTGCTACGGACTGCCCACTTCCTGCTGGTGATGGTTAATTTCGTGTGTCAACTTGGCTAGGTTATGGTATCCAGTTGTTTTGTCAAGCCTTGGCCTGCTTGTTACTTTGAGGGCATTTCAAGATGGGATCAGCATCTGTAATCAGTCTATCGCATCTAACTTCAACAAAGGAGCTTGCCCTCAGCAGTGTGGTAAGACACCTCATCCAATCAGTAAGACGCCTAAAAATCCAGAACTGAGGATTTCAGAGGTCAGAAGAGAAATTCAGACTCAACTTCAGCATTGGTTCTTGCTGGAATTTCCAGCCAGCCAGCTGCCCTGGGGAATACAGACAAAGGATTTCAGTCTCGCTTTATTGGCATTTCCACCTTGCAGCCTGCCCTACAAAGTTTGGACTTGCCAGCCCCCATGGTGGTGTGGGTCAATTCTTTACAATAAATCTCACTATAAATATCAATCCTGTCCGTTCTGTTTCTCTGCAGAATCTGACTAATACATTGCCCAAGCACCCCACGCCAGTCTCCCATCCTGGCTACTTCTTCCCACAACACAACTTACCTCCACACCCTACTCTCTGACAAGGTTAAGCAGATAAATTAATTCAACTTATGGTATTAATGGCTGATTCTGGCTTAATCCAGGATCCTCCCACGTAACTTAATCCGAGAAATAAGCAGATGGAAGTTTCAGTCACCTCAATAGTTACAGCAGTGGAGGGGGGAGAAAGAGATGTGTTCAGGAAGTGGGAGGCTCTCGCTCACTCTGAAAATGCACCTCAAAGGGGGCTGCTTGCAAAGCAGGCCAGTGGGGTTATGATTCTGAGCAGGGTGACCTTGCCATCGAGAGGTGAGTTTGGGATAAAGTCCAACTCACAAAAAGACGTTTTGAGAGAATTGGAAAATTCATAAATATGTGGAAACTAACTAATATACTCAACCAACCAATGAGTTAAAGAGGAAATCACAGGGGAACTAGGAATATCTTGAACAGAGTGAAAAAAAAAAATACAACATACCAAAACTTATAGGATGCAGCAAAGACAGTGCTGAAGGGGACATTTATAGCTCTAAATGCTTACATTAAAAAAGAACGCTTTCAAATCAGAGAGCTGATCTCTTAGTTCCCTGGCCAAGACTTCAGGTCCCTTCTCTTGCTGCACTGACCTCTGATGATCCTCAAGGAACTGTGGAGATGAGCTGAGCCCACGCCCTGTTTTGTGCCCAGCACAGAATCCTGCCACCCTTCCATCGAGCCACCCTGAACCAAGTCTACACGCTGGGGCAAAGGAGCTGCAGCAAATGCAGAAAAAGCCCTGCTGTACTCTCTGCCAAAGTGGGGAGAAGCCTTCTCCTGTTCCCAATCATCATGCAACATTCTTACCAGCCTGAGTCAAGCTGACTTGTGCTCTCACTATCTCACAGAGATTTTTGGGAAATGATTGTCCATCCACATGGGATTGGGGAGATAGATGTGCCGACCGAAACATGGCATCCGACATCTCCCTTCCTCCCCAATTGTCCAGTTGAGCATGGTGCCTTTGACCTTGACCCAAACTTGTGTACCTGATTAACGGTCTCCACGATTTTGGTCCCTTGTATAAATAGACGTTAGGTGTCCCATCATTTGGGCTTTCCAGATACAACCAGAATGTCTGTGTCTTAGGATGACTACAGCTTATGGGCAAGCTGGAACCCCTTATGTTCATCTAAGGAAGTGATTCAGAATCATGTTTCAAGTCTGAATCATCCTAGTCGGCCTCTAGCCATCTGCTCAAACTTTGTAAGGAAAGAGACAAACTGGTTTCAGGCAGTGGGCTTTTGCTACTAAACCTTACTCTTTTTTCTTTCATGGTGAAAATTATGTATTACATGAAACTAAGGAATTCCAATAGCATGTGACTATACATAACAGTGAAATACTATGTGTTGTATCTATAATTTGATGCCCAAAGTAAAGAATAGAAGGCTCATGGAGAAAATTGTAGCCACGGACAGAAAAACAGATGGTCATTTCTTGGCCCATCATTTATTATTATTATTGTTTTGATAGGGAGTGGCAGGAAGTGATCAGAGTGAATGCCTGGCTGGTTATTCCTCCTTTGACCCAGAAGCGTGGGCCGGTAACAATCCCCTCTGCTTTTGTCTTTGTCTTTACTTCAAAAGGATGAGGTGCTTTGGTGGCCTCAGCCCACTCAAGTCTTCAGGGCCTGCTGCTGCTGCTGTTTGTTATGAACTCTTGGGTTGGGACTGATTTGAGCCTTTAGGAACATATAGAACCTAATTTTAGAGAACACCACCTTGATGATTTTTGAGATTCACACTAGTAGGCAGAGCCAGAATAGTGACTATTAGATGTGGATCTTGGAAGCTGCTCTAATTAAACCTCTGCTTTTAGATAATGGTTTTCCAACCCATACAAGTATGTATCTTGGGGCTGTTCCGTGGTTCTCTATCCCATTGTCTCACAGGCATTAGATTTAGGGAAAGCTTTTCAATTTTTGAAAACTTGACTTACTTATTCCTGTTGCATCTTTGGTGAAAATGGCAAATAGTTATTTGGTCCTCCTGGCAAGAAGTGGGTAATCCATGGGGGTAGTTATTACCCTGAGTTGCCAGGACCCACAGTTAACATTTCAGTTTGGTTTTCAGGTCAACTACATCCTGTTCTGATGTTCACTGTGAGGCGCACCTATTCTGATAGGTTTTTAGGGATATCTCATCGTGCTTCTAACTTGCATTTCCATAGTGGCTATCTTTTCAGGTGTTCATTTACCATCTTTATATCTTCTTCAACGAAAAATATCTTCATGTGTTTTTCCCATGTTCTAAGTGGATTGTTTGTTCTTACTGTTGAGGTTTGAAAGTTTTAAATAGTTCTGTCATTCCAACTAGATTCAAAAATCCTCACGGGAAGGGTGCTTCCCTTTCATAGCTCTGAATTCCCCCCAGAGTGTCTTGAATCTAGTAGGTATTCAATAAATGCCTGTTGAATCAATAAATCAGTGGAAGCAAAGGGAATATGCAAGGTAAAATGAAGAGGCATAGAAGAAAATCTTTACTTTCTTTTTTTGTCCAGGTCTGCACATTCCATTTCCATTTGTTGCTTCATATGATTTCTCTTCTGTGAAACCTTTTCTACTCTCAGCACAGCTTTGAGCTTGCCTACCTTTCCTTTGGATCTCCATGGCCATCACCTCTAATACACCTGAACAGGCTTACCTCTCAGGTGAAATCTGAGACTGTCTTTGCCTCTTCCTTCTCACTGAACTGCTGGCATCCAGCTGATTCTCAGAGCTACCAGGAAGAAATCTGTCATTTTCTCTCCAATAGCACATGAGCAGGAAATCATCAGGGATCACTGTGCCTTGGTAGGCCTGTCTCTTTGGTTCAAATTACAGCTCAAAATTAATTAATTCATTAATTAAGCCAAATTAATATTATTGAACACCAACTGTAGACCAAGATGGGAAACGGAGTGTTAAAATCTATGGTTACTCTAGAAGTGGGATTGCAGGGTCATATGATGTGACAGTTTGGAGCTTTTTGTAGATCCCAGAAAAGGTCATGTCCTTGAAGCTAATCCATTCCTGTGAGTGTGAGACCCTTTGATTGGGTTGAATTCAGTTGAGAGGATTTTGATTGGATTGTTTCAGTAAGGTGTGACCCAAGGTAGGTCTTGGTCCTCTTGCTGGAGTCCTTTATAAACGGAGGACTGACAGAGATATACAAAGAAAAAGCCATAGAGATGGAGAGAAGAAAGCTAGGAGATCAGAGAGGAATGCAGGAAAGAGGAAGACACAGACAGAGCAGTCAGAGGCTGAAGCAAGGAAACTAAAGAAAAGCAGATGCCTTCATGTGTCTTTCCACATGGAAGGAGTCCAGGATCACCAGTAGCTGGTCTCTGGTGAGACAGCTCATTTCTGATGAAGCCTTGATTTGGACATTTTCAGAGCCTCAGAACTGTAAGCTTTTAACCTAATAAACTCCCATTATAAATGCCAATCCATTTCTGGCATATTGCTCCCAGCAGCTTTTAGCAAACTAAAACATATGGCAATTCTATACTTAACTTTCAGAGGAACTGCCAAACTGTCTTCCACAGTGGATACATGATTTTACATTCCCACCAACAATGAATGATTGTTCCTATTTCTCCACATCTTCCCCAACACTTGTAATTTTCTTTATTTTTTTCTTTTTTTTAAAATAGTAGCCATTCTAGTGGTATGAATTGGTATTTCATTGTGGTTTTGATTTGCATTTCCCTAATAGCTAATGATGTTGAATGTCTTTTAGTGTGCTTTTTT